>VWZD01004215.1:343587-362283 GCA_013396695.1 Sakesphorus luctuosus | reverse complement strand
GGGCATGGGCTCAAGCTCTGCCAGGGGAAATTTAAGTTGAATGTCAAAAAAAAATTCTTCACAGAGAGAGTAATCAGGCATTGGAATGGGCTGCCCAGAGAGGTGGTGGATTCACCATCCCTGGAGATTTTTAAACTGAGATTGGATGTGGCACTGAGTGCCATGATCTAGTTAATGGACTGGAGTTGGACCCAGGGTTGGACTTGATGATCTCGGAGGTCTTTTCCAACCCGATCAATTCTATGATTCTACGATTCTATGAAACAGAATGAACACACAACGCATGATCCCTGGAAATTCTTTTGTCATCTTCTCTCTACTTAGTGACCAGTAACTTTCAGTCTCCTGAACTACATAATGGTACTATGGTTTAAGGGTTTTTCATTTGGCTACATCTTTTATGAAAGTTCCCTTTTCCCCCGTCCTTACGTTCTGTAAATCACCCATCTTCTTGACACAGATGGTTTCACAGCAGACAGTGAGTGAAGTGGTTGTATTCTCTGTGTTTGATAGGTAATTTTTTTTGCCTGCTTTCCTTCACTCATCCATCTACCCACTCATATTTCCTTTTTTCCCTGCAAACTCACAGCATATTCTCTTCCATAATTCATTATCTCAAGATGTACTTGAGCATCTGTTTATTTTTTTATTATTTTTATGCTTTCTTGATAGATATATCAATATTTTAGCAGTTGGTTCTTTTCATGTGCACTGCTCTCTTTTGCATTCACACAGCTGTATGCCTCCAGTGTGAGCTTTGGACCCAAGACAATACTATTAGCTGTCAACAACCACCCATAGTAGGATTATCTGAGTTGTGGAGTTTTCACACCTCAGATGCCGAGACATCTTGGGTTTAGCAGTGTTACTAGGTGAGATACATGGCTGTGCTGCTTTTAGGGCCAGCTCAGCTCTGGAAATAGCTCTGGTACTCTATAAAATCTCGTCTACTCTATCGAGCTACGTGCCCACCTGCCTGAGACAGAAGGAGATGCAGCAGGACCATCCCAGTTAGTCTGCACTGAGTCAACATCGGTTTTTAGAGGTGTAACCCCAGGCTGGATCTGGCTCTGTGCCTAACCCCTGCCAAATCTGCCACAGGAGCACAGGGAGGGCAGCGCTTGCCCCTCAGTGGGGGCTGGCTAGCAATGGGAAGTCTAAGCTGGAAATGACTCCCAACACAGCACGTTGCATGGCATCCTGCACTAGCTAGGGCTGCAGGCCTTACCAGTGCTTTGTTGGATGCAGAAAAACTGGGCTCCTTTTCCCAGCTTTTAAATCCTACATGGAAAAATGAGTCCCACCAGATTCTCTCGGTCTTCCTCCTCATCAGTATTGTCCTGCTTTTCACCTGGTACCTTCCCAGAGCAGCCTGCTGAGACAGTGAAACTGAAAACACTCAGGCTGGGTATAGGTAGGGGAGGACATTTGGGAACACACACAGGAGATGAAGCCTGAGGAGAGCAACAGAGAAATTATATTGAGCCTGTTGTGTATCTGAGTTTTAAGAAGTCTACCAACCTTCAGGTTTTTCATTTATATCTTCATAAAAATATCTTGATTAGATCAAGCCCAAACGATTAAGCACTGGGACAGCACTGGGCCAGGGTACAGGCCACAGAGCACATTCAGATCCTCTCTTCTGAATAATACCTCTCTCTTCCAGTGGTAACGGGGGTTCAGCTGGTGCTCAGGCCAGAGCAGGTGCACCCAACCTGAGCGACCAACCCAACAATTAGAGGGTAAACAGAACATCTGCAGCATATTCTCACTTTAGGAACTAATCCCTGTTTTCATGCTGTTTCAATGGGAAATATCTTTTCTCCATCAAAATGTTGCATTCGGGGTTCTTTTGTACCATCTGTCATGCAGCCTTAGTCTATTAAGGGAGCTAGCAGTCCCTTAAGAATAACTTGTGATTCTGTCCTCTTCCAGCTCAAATGGTTTTGTCCAGATATTTCCCAAACTGTAGTCCACACAGACCTCATGGTGGTCAAATACCTGATGTCTCTGTGACTCTTCCTCTGGCCATATAAAAGTAACTGTGACACATTGGTGGGTGCTGCTGCATATGTGCCTGGAGTGAGCCCTCAGCCTAAAGATGCCTTCCTTCTTTTTCAGGTGTGCGAGAAAGAGAAATTGCTCTCAGAAAGGAATCAACTGAAAGCAAGCATGGGAGAATTGTTAGACAACTTCTCATGCCTTTCCCAAGAAGTATGTAGAGACATGCAGAGCCCAGAACAGATCCAAGCTCTCCACCGATACTGCCCCGTTCTCAGACCCATGGATCTACAGCCAGTCACCACCATCAGCCCCGCCCCAGCTGGTGTGGAGCAGAGCCTGGTGACCTCCCAGTGCATCGGGGAAAACATGCAGTGCTGCTCGGAGCAAGGCTCAGTGCAACTGGGAGCACCCTGGCTGCCCAACAACATCTCGGAAAATTGTTCAGCTGGCGGGGGGTTGGATGGAGCCGACACAGGTACTTACCCTGAGAGAGAGCATCCACCAGAGCAGAGCAGCCAAACGGTCACGGTAGACTTCTGTCAGGAAATGACTGATAAATGTACAACAGACGAACAACCTAGGAAAGATTACACCTAGTGACTTGTAACCTTAACATTACACCTGGTCAGGTGTTCTTCAGTCAGCCAGTGGCAGTGTTCATTTGTTGTCTAGAAGAACGTATTTGGTGCACACTACAGTGGTCTTAGCAGCAATACTGTTTTTAAGTATTCCCTCCTCTCTACAAGCAGGAGTTCTCTTCACAATGGTGCTATCCCTTGCTCAGGCAGGGAATGAAGCAGTGGCAACACTGTCTGTTTTTGTATGTTGATTTCAATCTTAACAGGGATGGACATAACACCTCTGAGGACCCAACCGCAGCTTTTTTCTCAGTGGCCCATGTCACAAAACCCTAACTCAGGAATTTCCTCTGAATGTTCAATTTTTCATTGAAGACAGCTTCTTTACACATCAAAGTTTTATAGCTAAACTGTACATATTATATATAATATATATAAAATATATATATCCATATGCAAGAGTCCCTGCATGCCTCAATTTTTCTCATCCTACAAACTGGAAGCTTTCATTTCTATTGTATAAACAAGTTCCAACATTCCTTTTTGTCTTTGATGCTAGAACTAGTTTGGTAACTTGTTACATGATAATTTTTTTCTCAGTTCGCAGTTCAGCAATATCATTCGATTTGTACTTATTTATAAAATTTAAATGTTGGAAACTTATTTGAGATTTATTATAGACAGGTTTTTTTGGCACAGCCATTTTGTGCCACTTGAGCAATGTGGAGTTATTTTATTTTCTTGCAGATACTGTACAGTAATGGTCAACTTTGCCACTTGCACTGAGTTTCTGGTCAAACCTCTTTTCATAAATGAAGTCATGACTTCAGTATAACTTGAGTACATGGTTTTCTTTGCTTTATTACTTAAAGGAAATTGAAAATTTTTAGCTAATAGACAAACACTCAGGAGCTCATTATGTAGTAAAAACGGTCTTGCCAAATACTGAATTCACTATACAATTTGTAAAGAGAATCTGCTTGAATTATTTTTATATTTAGACTTCTTTCTGTTTCACAAACCAAGTTTAAGTGCTGTTAATGATGCTTTTGGAGTCTTGTAGGGGAGAGTATTCTTCACTTTTTAGAGAAAAGTGTATTTGACAACTGGATCAGTTCATCATACGTACCACGAAGTAAAGCGAACGGAAATCACATCAATACACTTGGGGGCTTTTTCTCCAGCCCCACTCTGCATCCTTTACTCATGGAAGCAACTGCTGCTCTGGCTAGTCCCCAGAGTCTGACCTCAGCTGTCCTCAGACGTTACCCGTTTTCCCCACCAGACCCAAATTGCAGAGGTGGGTCTGGTGAAGTCAGTGATCCTGTCCAGGTAGGCGGAGTTGCAGGATCAGACCCCTAGTTGTTGACTTTGGTTTCTTTACAGAAGTCCAGCTAGCACTGTATCCTCTGAGAGCAAAACCTACATTTGCCAACACCCGATTTGATCGCTTACCCATCAAATTCTTGTGTTCCAGGATCCTCTCATCCTGCAGCATTGCCCTCAGCACAAACTGCAGCTATAAAAGAGCGCTGTCTTAAGAGACTACTCAGTGAATTGGCTTAGTTGTAACTGTATTGGATTTGTATCTTAAGCAATGTTGACTCATGTTATGACTATGTGAGACAGTAGCTTTTCACGCATAACATCTGTATGTACAGTGTAGACAGAAAAACAACCTCCTAATGCTTTTTTAATTATTATTACTATTATTCTAAGTGTACTGAGTTTTTATTTTGTGGTTCTTTGCCCTATGTGTGCCAGGTTGCGTGGCTTTATCAATGACGACTGTCATGTGCTTTACTGGCTGATATTGTTTGTTCTCGCTGAAAAAAAATTACCAGCTGTTCACACCTGTTTAAAAAAAAAAGTGTGGGGAAGCAGCTTCTCAGAAGTACTAATAGTGATAATGTGATCTTCTGTGCTAACGTTTACACTAGAGGTGTGCACTGGTGGTTTTTTGAGGCACTCAGTAGATCAGCATCTTGAACCCTGGAGAAGGAATCAGCTCCCTCTCTCCACTTCTTCCATCTTCAGACTGTGCTCATGGACTGTCGCCCACTTGCCACAAAGTCTTGCTTTTATCCTCTTCATCCAAACTATTGTAGCCAAGCTACTGAGGAGGAAATACATATAGCATGTGCCATGTTTGTTGAAAATACTTTTTTCCCCGCATGTACAAAGAAAAACTAGTATATAATGTAGGAGAATATTTATGTTTAAGTATTAATCATTACTGTACAAAATCCTTACCTTTAAATGTTCAAAAATATACAAATGCCATAAACTCCTAGTTCACACAGTTGAGAAAAGGGGAGGAGTTGTCCTTTTCTTTTTAAAAGAGCTTAACCTAAAAAAACCTGAACTCCCCCCAGCCATCTTTTGCAGGTAACTGACTGAAAAGCTCTTTGGCGGGGAGACAGGATTTGATTTTCCTTTGAATTCGTTGACGTTGCAAAGCAGTTCTGTGCTTCGCAGAGAAGTTTTGTTTCTATGAGACCATGGTGAAAGCTAGAATTTAAAACTAAATGTGAATCACATTATAGAGTCATAGCTACTTGGGGGGATTGGGGGTGGGCGGGAGGGAAGGGTCAACTGACACAGTATTTTAAAGATGTTTTTCTGTTGCCTTTTTTTATTTTTAAGTGACCTCCTATATATATGAATAGATAGAATGTTTTATGAGCATAAAACCAAGTTTTAACTTGCTTCCTGACATGAAGATTTACTCTGCTAACAACTCATGTGCAACTGGTACTCTTGACCTCATTCCAATGGTTTAAAAAACCCACCCACACAACCCATTGCGCTGCAGCTCTTAGGTTTGACCTGGCCTCCTACTGGTGCTGGGTCTCTTCATTTCCTCTACCTTGGGAACTGATATTTAAAACCACTGCTCAAATAAGTGTCTCTTCCTCAACCTTTCTCTTGTCTATATTTACCTCCCCTGCAAGCTTTTCTGGATGTTTGATTTCATTCTTTCCCATTAGAAGTGGCTGATTTTGTGTCATTGCTTTCTATATTTACATGTATCATGGTTATTCAGTGGGGGTTTTTTGGTGGTGGTGGTTGTTTTTTGTTTCTATTTTGTTTTGAGCTTTTTTGCTATTTCAAATCATGTGGCTTTCAAAGCAGTTACTGGGCTAATGTTAAAGGAAGATATTGGGAGAATTAGTTTCAGACCTGGACAACAGTTTACATATACAACCGTTCTTGTCTCATGAGGTCAAACCAGCTGACCACAAAATATCATTGGAAAGAGGGAAAAAAAAACCTGGCTGCAGTATTTATGAATTTTAAGAGTTTGGCCAGCAGTCACTGTGATCTTAAGGATCTCTTTGCGTTTGTCCGAGAGGATACCTGCAGCATCTGTCCTGTTGGATGTTGCTTGGGAATGGCATGGTGAGACCCCATCTCCCGCTGAGCACTGCACCGCTCTCAGGGCATGTGAGTCCTTGAAGCTCTGTCCAGTCTGTATCTAGTCCTCCTTTTCCTTTACCATTGCTATACTTGTATTGCCAGGGAACCTCATTTCATTTAGGCTTGTTATGCTTTGTCAGGTGAGTACTACACTATATAATGTGTTTGTTTCTCTGCGTTCTCTGGGGGTGCCTTGAACACAATTAAAGCTCATTGCAAGCTGATTCTGGAACAAAAAGATAGTGAAAAGATAAAAAAAATTTTAAAAGAGAGGGAAAACAAAACAGAAAACAAGCAAAACAAAAGCAAAAATGTTGGCTGTGTTATCAGGAGATCCCAGTATTTATATCACAGACTTCCTAAAGTGATGACTCAGGCGTCAGAGTTTGATGCTGCAGTATAAAACTATTATTTTATATATTGTACAAGTAATTTATTAAATGTCTTTCTAAGGGTATATGCTGCTTTTAAGATGCACTATATTTTTGGATCTAATCCTTGTATTATTTTTTTCCCAAGGAAGTAAAATGTGCTGCAAAGGCAAGCCACAGTGATTAGTATGCTAACTGCTATTTCTCTTTAAAAAGGAGAGTGGGAACTAGATACATAACTCTGCTAAGTGGATTAACTCCTGCCAGAGAAATGATTAATGCTGATAGTGTGGTCGTTGATCTGGAGTGCAACACCTCGTCAAGTCTGTATTCTAAAGAGTGCTTAAATAGAATTTAAAATGCCTAGATATATAGTTATTTTTTTTATATATGACTTAATGACTGCCTAGTAAATAGTGCAGATCTGCATATGGGATTCACTATAAGCCTGTAATAAAATGAAAACAGATCCACTGGGAGAAAGCATGGTGAAGCGTTGCAATTCCAGAATCAACACCACTTCCGCACTTGTGTCTTGTAATCCACTGCTGTGGCGCTGAAGAGAAAGCAAGGGCTGCATTTGCAAAATAGAAGACCTGTAGTGAATTTTGCAGTGAGACAAAGTGATCATTTGCCAGGTTTCCACAGACTCACATTTTGCTCCAGTTCACATCCTCTACCATTGCATCAAGGAGTGCTGCTTCAACCTTTTTTTTTTTCTGATCTGAGATGCGTTTGAAGGTGCCTCCGGGTGAATGTTGTAGCCCATGGCTACAGCATTTTGTAAGTTTCTATTTTAGGGCTGCCGAGAGAAGGTTTAGCTCAGTATGAGCAGCAACTTTGCATAAGGAGGACTTTGCTAAGTATGGAGCAGTTTTATTTTTATCAGAAGTGAGGTGAAGCTAAAACTATTAACATAACTTCTGCTCTCTTTCCTGTTAGAAATTTTCTCAACAGACTTTGACTTAGTTTCAGTTCTGTCTCTGCCAACACAGTCCAAGTTAATTTTGCATCCATATATAAAATAAGTGTATGTATGTATGTATGTGCATACATCTATAATTCTAGTCAGTGTGTGTTTGTGTATTTTCCTGTTTATAATACATACATGTATATTTATAATACTCCCTGGAGTATTCCATAACTCAGGCATCAGGTCTGATGCTGCAGAATACAATATATGTGTATATGCATATGTTCAAATACTGTGTGTGTATTTAAAAGATCTATTGTTGGTGGTTTGTAGAATAATTCTTCCCTTTACTCTCAAAATTTTAATGGCATTACTTGCAAAGACTAAGTGTACAGTATTTTCCTACACTCCACCAAAATAGGTATTATTTATAGCAAAGTCAAATATTGATATGCATTTTAAGGTATTACTCAGATAATGTTGTCATTTTTGCAAAGAAAATTGGGTTTTGGCAGGAAGGAATGCTAAAAATGTGTTTTTATAAGGTCATTAACCCACAAAATAACTGCTAAAAAGCCAGTTAGTCGACTCCTGTTCTTGTACAAACTTCAGTGACTGTGGGCAGAGCCCTTTCTGTAGGTGAAAGTCACTGTGTGGTTCATGCAGCGCCACTGTTGTCCCTTTTGGCTAATTAAGGGCACGCAGAAAGAAACTAGAATCCCAAAATAGACATGGCAACTGGCAGTGTTTGATTTCATTGATTGCTTAGAAGCAGAGATGTCCCCAGGCTATGAACCCAAACGACCCCCCCGGCTTGGAGGGATCCAAGCGGGGGCTGCATTCACTAGCTGGGCTCATCCCTGCAGCTGGAGGAGCCCACACTCTGGGATGTGGACAGCGAAGGGAGCAGCTACTCCGTGCTGGGGGTTGTGGCTGGCATCCTCCGCCCAGGCTGATGTTATCCTGCATTTGTGATTTACCCAAGAGAAACCTGCATGGTTTCAGTCCTGCTCTCGCTACTGTGTTTGCTCTGCCTGAAGCTCTCTGGATCCCTCAAACCAGCAGGAATGATACTAAACACTTGGGTGATATTCGATGCATGGTTGTTTACTCATAGTTCCGAGCATCACCTTTGATTTCAAGGGTGGGGATGCCCTAAAAGTTTGTTCCAGAACCAGTTGGTTACAAGTGCACCTCTTATATATGCCTTACAAACTTCAGAGGCCATATTCAAAACAGGGTTTTATCAGTGTATGCAAGGGGGTGCAACCCCTCTTCTCTTCCTCCCCAGGTCAAACAGTATGGACAGTTTTCACACATATCTACCTGTATAACCCTCTGTACCTCTCATAACTGGTCAATGACTGTAACAGGTTACATCAGGTGTTTTTTCTACATACTTTTTACACAAATTCTATGCGATTAATGTAACTTAATTCAATGCATCATTTTATTGTACTAGTTCTTAAGCTTGTCTTTATTTTTTTTCTAGGTGACTGTGGTTTCTTGTGATTTTTATTGTATAAATAAATGAGGTGGCTGTTGATGCTTACTCTCTGTTACTAAGAATTTTTACCTTTTTGGAAGAAAGCATTGCTATGAACTAATGAATTTAAAATGTCATTTACTCATTGTAAATACAGTATTGTGCAAAAAAAAAATTAAAAAACCCACCCAACCCTTTTCATTCATTTGAATTGCTAGTGTTAACTGAATTTTGTCTAGACACCATTTCTGTTGATGAAATAAAGACATATCATTATGTATTGTAAATCAACTCATCTTGACTCTGAAATTCATGTTGCAGGACTTGGTTAACACATGGGTTGTAGATGAGATTCAGGAGGGTAGGTTGGATGTAGTTGTTACTGCCTGATCAATCTCTGGGCTGATGAGAAGACCTCCACTCACATGGTCCCTTTGCTAATTCACTGCTAGTCTTTGATCCAGGGATCCAGTTACCTTTGATCTGCAGGAACAGCCCAGGGTGTTTCATTGCAAAGATGAAATAAGTTGTTTTGGAAGATCAAATAAGCTGTATCTATACTCATTTCCCTAGTGCATGACTTAAGGCAATTCTGTTAAGTCTTTGTTTTGGTCTTCTAAAGCACCAGTGTAGGTAAGGGCAGAAGGCTGGGGCTTGTTTCCCTTTTAAGGAAAACCTGAGAGAAACTGAGAGAGGTTTCTGTAGAAACAAAGTATAGCTGAAAAATCTCAGTAGTGTCCCAATCTGAAAGAGGAAACTTGTGCCCCTGGACCATTAGCATCACTTGTAATGCAGGAAATCCAGAAAGGAAAGAAGAAATTATAACAGCCTTGGATACTATTACCACAAGCAGGCCGAGGGATCTAACCGTGGATGTTGGCTCTCTGGGACTCCCAACACATAGCAACCACCTCTTTCCTTGTACTGAATGCAAACTGAGAGCCTGCTAAATAGCTTTCAGGAGGACACCCAGCAAGGGGGGAAATGGCATGACCAATTGCCTTACCCGGGTCACAAACTTGCTGGGGTGATGCTCTGTGGAGTGGGGAGGAGGGCAAGCTGCCAGAGGGAAGTCCCAAGGCATTTTTATCACCAGAAAGGAAACCTTAGATAGCATTCCTCTAGGCCACCAACCCTAGGGGATACAACTGCATCCTCCTCCATATGCAGCAATGAAAGTTGCCTGTGATTTTTCAGTCCTAAAATTCTCATGAAAGAAAATCAAACGTTACTTTCCAGAGTTACTCAGTTTTCTGAATCTTCCTGTTGAGCATATATGAAGAAAGCTTCCCACCCCCTCAAATCTGTCAGAAGATGTTGTATCCACCATATTTAGACAGCCTGAGAGTAGAAAATGTACTTCAGCAAAGCTGTTTCTCCATCCCTGATCAGTTGTTGCTGCCACTTAATGGCCACCATCTCAAGTATTTCCTTTTTTTTATATTTTTTTTCTCTCTGAAAATAGAGAACTAATGCACAGGCAAGTTGTCAGTGAGCTTCAATTAAGGTAGAATATGAATGTAAATCATGTGTACTAGAAAAAAAAAACAACAACACTGCAATCTTTATACTTGACTTATTTTCCTGCTGTACTTTCTGCTAGCCTTGCCTTAGAGTTGTCAAGTCATAAGGTATTTTTATGCTTTGGAAAAGCTGCATGGCAAACGAGCTTGTTCCAAGTATCGCTCGCTGCTGAGGTGATAGCAAATGTGAGATGTGATAAGCCTGGCAAATAAAAGCAGCCCAAAGCATGTGGCCAGAAACAGGATGAGGGGAAGTCAGAAAAAGGTGCTTTATTTTCCAGGTACACAAGTGGAAGGGCTGCTTTCTTGGGCTGCTTACTTGGAGCATATAACCCAGAAAGCCAGCCCTCCAGAGCCAGGCTATTCTACCAAACTGAAAATGAGCTCTTTTTGGTTTGATTGTCTTTTGGCTCTTCTGTATGAATTAATGATACGGTGAAGCAAATAAGATTTTCGTGACCTTGATGTGATACGTTGCAGATCTTCTTGAAGAGCAAACTGAAAAGTAGATGTTTTGCACTTAAGGTAAATTGCCTGCTATCTGTTAGTTTCAGTTTTGAAGCCAAAATGTTTAACTATGAGAAGGCTACCTGGAAAGTCTCTATCAGAGCTTGAGGATTTCATTAGCACAGGAAGACGAGCAGCAGATATTCTTCAGCTGGTTTTTTCCCCTCTCTAATTCTCTGGCCTTTCAGATTCCGTGAGTGTTTTCTCCATCTTTTTATTCATTAGCTGCTGAAATCTGGGGAGATAGAGGCCAGTATCCCTCCACAGGTTACTTTCAAATCAAACTAATTCTTTCTTGTAGGTCCCTTGGGTTTTACACTGCCTTGAAGGTCTGTGGATCAGGCCGGTTTCTGACACGAGCACTACTAGCATTAACATCAGCAATAAGAGTATGATTTGGATTGGTGTAAAGTGGAGTGATAAACTGTTTGCTTTTTTAAACTGTGTTATGAATTTGGCATTATAGTAGCAGGTAAGGAGAACATAGCAACAGAAAATCTGCTTTTATCTCTCTGATGAAGGCAGTTTGTGCTCAATCCCTTAGTTTATTTCTTCTCCTTAGAACGTCATTACTTTTTCATGATAGATGATAGTTCTAGGAGCATGCTCTGAAAGATAACAAGAGAAAGAAAGCAGAAGCTGAATTCGCTTAAAGGAGAAAAAGAAATGTTATCACAATAATTAACCCAAACACATACATAGTTAAGGGAATCTGGTGTTCAGCTGACAACATACTTACCTTGTAGGGCTTTCTTCAGTAATGGCTTTAAACTGAAAGAAAGTAGGTTTAGATTAGATATTGGGAAGTAATGCGTTACTGTGAGGGTGGTGAGCCACTGGAACAGGTTGTCCCTGGGTGTTCAAGGCCAGGCTGGACAGGGTCTTGAGCAAATGGAAGGTGTCCCTGTCCGTGATAGGGTGGGGACTGTAACTGGGAAATAAACTTCAAGTTCCCTTCCAACACAAACCATTCTGATTCTATGATTCTGTGTTTTAGTAATTGTTTGAAATCAGTGGACTTGTCCTAGAGCCCTTGCTTTACCTGTTAAGGGGGTTTGTATATTTTTGAATGCTTTAAAACCATATAGAGATGAACTCAATTAGCAAGTTCCACTTTCTAAAATCCAACTTATTTTTTTATTACTTCACAAATCCTCAGAGGAGTTCAATAGCTGAACTCCTAGTTCAGCTGCTGCTGAAACCCAAAGTTTATCTGTGTTTCTGCAACTGGTAAGTGCAGAAACTTGGTTACCTTCAGGTGACCAAGTGGCTTTAGCATGATAAGAAGTACACATACTGTCATCACCACAAGTTTCTTCTGTGGGCAAAATAAAATACAAATACTGTTTGACTTCTTTTGAAAGAGGTGCTTACATTGAAAAACTGTACAAAACCAGCAGTAGTTACCAGCAAGTCTAAATGTGAATACCTTTAAGGATTCTCAAAAATCCTAGAGGAACATAGGATTTGCCTGTGGTCCTTTATCCCACCTGTAGTTGTTCCTAGTGCAGCTCAGCTGTATAAATAACTTCTCTGTGGTTATCAGGTTTGTTATTTCAATGTACATTCACTCTTATCAAGCCGTTCCCAGCACCAGGAGCAAGAGCTGGTGAGCAGCTGGTTAAATGAGTGGATATTTATTCAAGTATGGTTGAAAGGGTGAGTAAACATGTCCTGTTCTGAAGAAGACGGAAAGCATTCAGGCAGAATAGCAGCTCTCTCTTTCCTATCCTGTTCACTATGAAGTGTTTTCCCAGTGGGTAAGAGGCTAAAAGCTGAACGGAGAATTGAGAAGCAGAAAAGAAGGAATTGAACAACACAGAGGAATAAAAAAGCAATGCAATGAGGGAAACTGAACCTAGTGAATTGTAAAATATCCCCAACATTGGCAGAGCCAGGATTTCAGCACCAGAGAGTTTGTTTCCTCCAGACAATAAAATCAGCAGCCCTATCTCAGACCAATTCTTCCAGCTGAGAGTATCAGTGTTATCCCTTGCTTGATTATCAGCGTTATTCCTCTCACTGATCACCAAAAGGGGCCCTTGCATTTAGAGATGCATTTCTTACTTTGTAAGCAAGAATACAGATTGAAAGAAATGACACTCTTGAGAACACAGGTCTCTCTGGAGAAGCGGATGAGGAACAAGCAGCACTTCTTGAAAAACAAATATCTGGCATGCCTAAAATGCTTATTTCTTTCTGAAAATCTCGATCTAGTAATTTTGGTTGCTAAGAACATTATACGTCTTCTGAAGACTTACAGTTTTGTTTGGTGACTTAGGAACTTATCACGGCTTCATGAAGAAACACAACCATTAGATAATGTCAAGCCCCCCCATCTTCTTGGTACCCTTGGGTACTTTAGCAAGAGGACTAGCCCAGTAGTTCTCTTAATACAGGTTTAGGCATGTGTTGCAATTGTGAGACTTAATTCCAGGTCATCTGAAAGGTGATGCTGTTGTGAAAAGAGCTGGCAATCTAACATAAATCCTCACAATCCCAGTTAACCAAATTAAAACTCACAGGTGTTAGAGCACACCATAGAGTTCTTTAGAAAACTATCATATAGAGATCAAAAGTAGCTGATACTGGACATGCTCATGTACCATGCAGCTGGAATCCTTTGCTTTAGAAAAGAGGCAAGAGACACAGCTAGCAAAAGGTGTCAAATGCAGCCAGCAATGAAATACCAGAGAGCCTCCAGGTTTTGTAGAAATGTTTGCATTCAGTCAGTTGTTGAATTAGGATGACATTGTGACACTGAAGATACAACGTCAAGCTGTGGTCATGTTCAGCTGAGCTTTCTGATGTTCTGCGATCGTTCCTTGGTTTGCAGGAAATGGGTGAGGAAGAAGACTGCTTGATTCTGGCAAAGGGTGCCTTTGGAAATAAAGCTCCCATCTTCTCTAATAGTTCAGTTGGAGTGCTCAGATCTGATTTTCACCTCTCCAGAGAGAAGAAAAGAGTTATTCAGTGTCCCCAATGGCTTCACATAGAGTTGCATGCGGAGGCTGTGAGATAATACTCCTTAGTGCAATGTTTCAAGGGCTAGGTGCTTTTTATAGTCTGTAATTCCTGGCCCTGCCTGTTTTCAAGAGAGCACAGTTTGTATCTGTACTAGTTACATGCTGACCTTTGACTGCATCAGTCTATTAATCTTATCAAGCTTAAAAATGTATCATCCACCAGTCAAGGTCACAACTGGCACAAATTATGAGGGGTTTTCTCATACTATCATTCATGTGCAGAGTCTTATGACAGCTGCACTAATTCCTACACATCTTTGTGAATTCAGGTCCCAGCTGTCAGTTGCGGTTATAGTTCTACTAAATTCTGTTCAGCTCTTTTCACTGACTTGTGTGTGAAAAGCCACCATTTAAGGCCTGTTTGCCTAAGGGAGGCTGGCAGCCTAGGACCATGCAGAAGGTGCCCTTTTGCTCCATGGCTGTATCTTCCCCTAAATAAAAGTAAAAATGTGGTGAGAGATGCAAACCTTAGCCCAGAACTGTGTGGGTACCCACAATATCTTTCAGAAGATAAGATACCATATATTCTCTAAGATGAATCCTGTAAGTGAGCCTTGAAAATTATTAGCTTGGAGAGAGTTATCAATTAACAATTTGTTTGCTGCCACTTCAGTGCATGCTGACTGTGGTCCTCAGTACCAAGGTTTTGGAAACTTGCAGATATCCTGTCTTAGCTGTACACAGTTAAGGGCGGTCCCGTGGTGTAACGGAGAGCACTCTGGTCTCTGAATCCCAAGGTCGCGAGTTCGAGTCTCAGTAGGGACCATCCCCGGCAGTTCAATGCCTCCCTGCCATCACATCTGGGATGCTCAGCAGGGTCAGCCCCGGTTAGTACCGGGTGCTGTGACAGTCCCAAGGACTTCCCTGTCACTGTCCAAGCTCGCTCGGCCATGGCAGATGGACCTTAGGACTTAAAGGGTGGGGCCAGTTCTGTGCACGCTGTGCCTCACCTAAAAAATCCACTGCACAGGCCGGAAGGGCACACCCATGTGGGGAGAGCCCTGCCCAGATCTGCGTTCGTGAAGTTTGGCCATTATTATGATTATGTACACAGTTGCTGAATTCTCCCATCAGTGCAGTGTTTTGTAACATTATTTAGCCTAGGTCCCCATCAAGTTGAGATTAGCTCATCCATATGGTCAGTGATGCTCCTGTCATTGTGTCTAGGTGGAGTGAAATCAGTTGGAAATGACCCTCATGTAGTGACTCTCCACCTTTGCTTTGCTGTGTGCTTTGCTTGATGCAGTGAAGGTCCAGTCTTGGTGGTCTGTCTTCAGAATCTAATACATCTTAAGCTTGACAAACAGTGGCCCAACAAAAAGATACTGTTTCCCAAAGAATCAGAGTCTCATGAGAAGCCTTTAGCCCAATAAGTTTTTCAGGTTTTCTGTCTATTTCATTTTGGTTTCCTGATCTAAACTGTGGATAACTTCACATAATGCAATGAGCAAGAAATAGAATAGGGCATGAAGAGTGAGTGGTTTGGGTGCAAAACTAAACAGTTGGAATGTAAATATTTTTTCAGCATTTTATGCCACAGTTGGATGTGAAATGATGAAATGGCCCTTCATCTCCATGAGGAATTTTTAAATAGGCTTATTAATTTGCATTGTGGCCAAACACGGTTAGTCTATATAAATCCTACCAATGGGAAGGGCATTTCTTCTTTCATGTATATAGAGCTGGTCTGGTTTGAGCTGAAGTCTGTAAAAGGTGAGGAATCCTTATAAGCCAAACATGTATTTTGTATTCAATATCCTACTACATTGTTTCATGAGGGTTTTCAGTGAAGGATTAAATGCATTCTTTCTCATGAGTCCAAAGAAACCTTTCTTCCAAGGAGGAAGTCCTAATAAGAATTTCCTGTCCTCTTTGACAGATGTAGTTTTGTACTTCTGAAAAAATCACATTATATGACCTGGTCAAATACTATCCATCCCCTAGTCTTCATGGTTTGATCAAGAGGGTGCAGTACATTATAGGAGGTAAATTTTAAAACATTTAGTTGTCCCTAATAATAAGTATTTATCTATTAGAGATTCGAGTTTGGTGTGAAAATGGCATTGATAATACTTCTCAAAAAAACCCCATCACTGAGCATTATTATCAATGCCATTTCCACACCAAACTCGAATGTCTAACGCTCTTTCCTGTCTTAGCACAGAGCACGGGTATGTATTTGACTGGAGTTTGCTAGAATGGTTGTTGAG
Source organism: Sakesphorus luctuosus (assembly GCA_013396695.1). Taxonomy (NCBI): domain Eukaryota; kingdom Metazoa; phylum Chordata; class Aves; order Passeriformes; family Thamnophilidae; genus Sakesphorus; species Sakesphorus luctuosus. The sequence goes on along the minus strand of VWZD01004215.1, from coordinate 346,245 downwards.
GTATAGAAAGTGATATTTTCCATGATGAGTTGCTATTCTTCTCTTGTTGAACCTAATATAAAGAATGCTGCAGAGAAATTCTTGCAGAATGGTATGGATGAAGGGAAAAACAAAACACTTGAACCACTATGGAACTAAGATGATAGTTTGGGAGAGTTATCAAGGAAAATTGGAGAACAATGTGAATTCCACTATGGTTTTGCTCCATGACACTACCCAGCTCAGATTAGTGAGATCCAGGTTGCACAGACTGTATTTTGGCTGTTTAGAATATGTGCATATGGATTCACTGATATGCTAAAAAGTATCTGTCCTTTCTCTGCACTACTGGGGCAAGTCACTGTTAATTAGGGATGACAGTTGGCGATGTTTTTGTATCCTTCATTTGGAATTCTTTAATTACAATTACTTTTAAGTACTTCTTTTTTGAAAGAGGATTGCTAGTTTTTTAGGACTCCTATCACACAGGTAAGTCTAATCATTTTTCTTTTATCTAAACATTACCTCTCCTATGAAGACAGGCTGAGAGAGTTGGGGTGGTTCAGCCTGGAGAAGAGAAGGCTCCAGGGTGACCTAATTTTGGCCTTTCAGTAAGTAAAAGGAGGTCTACAATAGAGCTAGAGAGGGGCTTTTTGCAAGGGCCTGTACTGACAGAAGGGGCATTGGCTTTAAACTGAAAGAGAGTAGCTTTAGTAGGAAGAGATTCTTTACTATTAGGGTGGTGAGGCACTGGAACAGGTTGTCCAGAGAAGCTGTGGATGCCCCATCCCTGGAAGTGTTAAAGGTCACATTGTCACAGAATCACAGAATATTCTGACTTGGAAGGGACCTACAGGGATCATCAAGGGCTTTGAGCAAGATGGTCGAGTGGAAGGTGTCCCTATCCATAGCAGGGTGGGGTTTGGAACTCAATGATCTTTAAGGTTCTTTCCAACCCAAATCATTCTATGATTCTATCATTAATACATGATGATTGTCTTCTGGAAGTCAAACTGAAGCAAATCTAACCAATGCTGACTGCCTTTGGCAGCCAAAATTAAATAGTTAATATAGGAACTGGGGAGTACAGAATATTCAAGTTTTAATGCCCAGGTTCAACATATTTATGATGTGCCAGCATATTTGTGTATTGAAATCAGTATTCATAAAATGCTGTAGCAATGCCAGAGTAAAGTGCATTTGCCAAAATCTTGACTCAGTTGTGTTTAGAAGTACATTTACTTTTAAATATCATGTGCTGTAAGCAAAAAACATCAGGTAGCATACCTACATGAGTCACATTTTAAAATGCTAGTACCAGTCCTGTACATAATGATCTCCAAGGGCAGCAAGCCAGAAGAGTGCTACTTTCAAGAGTAATGATATAGTTTTGCAAATTGATTATATTTCTCTAAAGATTTCCCCTGGAAGGTAGAGTCATTGTCATTACAAAGGAAAAACTGCCAAGCAACTTCTGGGAGTTCTCAACAGGGTGCTACTGCAATTCTGTAGTGCTTGAATAACTTTCTGCCTTCACCTTTAAAAAAAAAAAACCACAGCAGCTTGACAGATTAGCTTCTATGTCCTCTCCCTGTGTTAGAGATATCAAAGTGGAAAGTGATTAAGTTGCACCTAAGTGACAATTTAACATGGCTTGTGCTGACTGGCTTGTAACTGCATGAAAACTGGAACCTGCAAACAGTTTTTGGATAGGGAATGTGCAAGAGTGCCTCCTGTTTCTTGCCACGGAAGATTTGAAGTTGGTTGGCTGTTTTGTTTTGTTTGTTTAGTATATAGGAATAGATATGGGTTGTTTTGTTTGGTTTGGTTTTTTAGGAAGAGTGAAGGGGAAAAATGGAATAGAATCTATGACTTTGAGCATTGTGTGAAGCAACTTTTTTTATTAGATGCCCTATAAAAAAGTATTTATGGGCTTGCTACTGCAAGTGTTTGTAAAGGAGCCTCTGTGCTCTCAGAGGACAAAACCTGTTATTTGAGGCAATCAGAATTCAAATCACTTTTAAGAAAGCTTTGTCGATTCTTGTATGTAAGCGCTATATTTTATCAACCCTGACTCTAAGCAAGCCTAGAGCATGCGGCCAAGGAAAAGAAACAGCTGCTGAAAAAGCAGTTCTATAGTCAGTCATTGGCTCTGGCATTGCAATTATTTAGTGGGGTTTTTATATGTAGATCTTTTGATTTATTCATTGGACAATTATTCGACTAGGTGGTCACCTCTGGGAGAAAGCCCATGAAGCTGAGAGAAGTGGGGTCATTAAACTCAATGGATTCAAGACCTTTTTCTTACAGTGTCAGGCTGGTTGGAGCTGAAGAAGTTTTCCCTGGCACAGTCCTCGTCGAGTTGACTGGGATGATGGAATAAGTATAAAGAAGCTGAGATTCGGTGACTTAGAGCTCCTCGGGACTCAGTAATTAACTGATGTTTCTGCTCTCACTGCAGGAGACCGAACGTTTGGGAGCTTGGCTTGGTCCGGGAGGCCGCGCGGCGCTGGGGCTGCGTTGGAAGTCCTGTCCGAGCCTTGCTGCCCCCCGACTCGCCCCCTCCTCCCCCGGGCCGGGACAGGGTGCTGGGTCCCCCTGCCGCCCCCCTCCCGCGGGCTGTCCCAGGCCCTACTTGCCATGGACACGCGGCGTCCCGCGCTGCCGGCGGGCTGCGGG
>VWZD01004215.1:315786-343527 GCA_013396695.1 Sakesphorus luctuosus | reverse complement strand
CCGCGGCCGCGGGGCCGGGCCCGGCCCCGCCGCGGGACGCGGTGCTGTCGCTGTCGCTGCCCGCGCGGCTCCCGCTGAGGACGCGGGAGAGGAAGCTGGACTTGCGGGTGCCCGGGCAGTGCCCGCTGTCGGGGGAGTCGCCATCCACATCGCGGCAGGCGCTGACGCGGCTGTGCCTGCGGGGAGCCCGGCGAGCCGCCCCCNNNCGGGGGCGAGCCCCGGAGCTGCCCGCGGTGCTGCTGCCCCGCAGCGCGGGGCGCGGGGGGCGCGGGGGGCGGCGGCAGTAGCGGCGCGGGGGGCGCAGGGCGCGGAGGAGCCGCGTTGCTGGCCAGGCAGGGCGGCGGAGGCACCACGGAGCTCTTCTTGGAGTTGTACAGGCTGGCATCCTCCTCGGAGGGGCCCGCCGGCCACTGCGGCTGCCCGCATAGGCTCTTCTGGATCTTCTTGAGGCCCAGGTGGGCGATTTCTAGGATGTTGAGGAAAAGGGAGACTGCAGCGATGCTGTTCATGAAAACCATAAAGATGGTCTTCTCTGTGGGTCGGGACACAAAACAGTCCACCGTGTTAGGGCATGGGGGCCGAGTGCATTTGTAAAGGGGGGACATGTGAAACCCGTACAAAAGATACTGACCTATCATAAAGCCCACTTCGACCACCGACCGGGTCAGGATATGTAGGACATAGGTGCGCAGCAGGGACCCTCTCAGGGGTGCCTTGTTCACTTTCTTCTGTTCCTCCAGCTTACGCAGTTCTCTCTCCACTCTCCTGTGCTCCTCGAGCATGGGCTCTAGGTCTTCCAGCTGAGCCCGCAGGTGGGCTTTCCTGTTCTGGCGCTCTTTCTCCAGCGCCCTTAACCTGTAGAGTGCATGGCCCATGTACACTAATGATGGTGAGGAGACGAATATGATCTGTAGTACCCAGTATCTGATCAAAGAGATGGGGAAGGCTCTGTCATAGCAGATGTTGTTGCAGCCAGGTTGCTCGGTGTTGCAGATGAACTCGGACTGCTCGTCATCCCAGACATCTTCAGCAGCCACTCCCAGTACCAACATTCGAAATATGAACAGGATCGTGAGCCAGATTTTGCCAACTATGGTGGAGTGAATGTGCACTTCTTCAAGGATGCTGCCCAGCAAGTTCCAGTCCCCCATGGTCAGAAGTTCATTTCTGAAACAAACAAAAGAAAAAAGTTTTTTTCATATAATGGTTTTCTTTTGGAAATGGCCCTTTGTAGTTTGTTTTGTTTCATTTTGTTTTAATAATGATCTTTCATACACATTCTTCTGATAGCAAGATTGGTCCTAGAAGTTCGTAATTATTTTCTATATACTGGGTCTTCAGATGAATTCTGACTTTATGATTACTGGTCAAAGATGCAAAGGTGAGTTTATTTTAAGATTAAAAGAGATTCATTTCAGCTGTAAACTACAGTGCTTCTTAATTTCCCACAGTTTTGCACTATTTTCTGCCCACTAGAAAAGAAGACAAATCCTTTGACAACTATAGTTTAGTTCTACACCCACTCCATTCCACACTGGCTGTGGCTTTGCCATAGTTTTGTCATAATATATAATGTTTATGACTTTCATTTCTCAGATAAATGTTTCTACAAGTATCCTTTAACTGTGACAGAAAAGAAGTTTCACTTATTACCCCAAGGTAGTAGCATTATTAGTGCCATACATCCAGTGTCTCCCTATATACCATGATAACAATTCATGGAGCTCTGTCTTGGCTTCCTGAAACTACAAATTCATTGCTGATTTACACATATCCATACGTTTGTAGCCTCAGTTCTAGGATAATATGAATAAACTGAGTGCTTCCATGATTAGTACCTTTAATTTTATGCATTAGGTTTTACTGAGCAACCAAGACTTTATTTTAATTATAAACTTCAACATATACGATAATGAAATCAGGGATTACATAATGGGGTGATGTGGAGGTTTTTAGCTGTGAGTGTGCAACGATCTTTTTACCTAGCTCTTTCTCAGGATCTTTTTAATCACTAGCAAACTGATGATCTGTGTTCAGCTACCAGAAGCCTGATTTCCAAGCTGCTTCTTCAAGACTATTTAGGAGCTTCAGGCAATGTGGGGAATTGAAATGTAAAGTATTTGACTGCTTATTTGTGAATGCAGGGCATATTTTGTGTTGTGTCCCAGGAATTTTTTCTGCTAATGCAGCAATAAATTATTGAAAGCAACTGGGATCATATTTACCTTAGGGTCTGTTCTTGAATTTTTCTATGCTACTATACTTTCAAAACTTCCCAAATTCCACTAAACCACAACCTTTAGTAAAGTGCAAATTCTAAGCTTATGTTTTGAGAGTGGCTGGTTGATGTGCCCAAAATCTTACACAAATTTAAATGATAGCATAGCTGGGTGATGTCACCATTGCCAATATGGCTTGGTTATGGTTTATGATATGATCCCATGTAGTACAATTCTGCTTCAAGACTGTATTTATCGACACTGCAAGTAAAGATTTTCAGTTGTAACCAGCAGTGCAGTCATTCTCGGCATAGGCACTCTACAGATTTCATTATTACAAGCCTGAGATTTATTTTTAATCTGCAAATTTGAATTTACACAAGGAACTTCCCTTTTCACACATGGAACTGCTTAAGGAAACCTAGCTAATTCAAGTAACTCCTTTGGTGCTGTGACACACCTGGAATATCTTCACTCCTTCCCTCCTATGTATATAACTGAAACAAGACACATGTAAAAAAAATCAGCAATTATTAATGTAGTCCATTTCTCTCACCTTTAAAGAACAATGCCAGACCTTTCTTCTGATTTCATATGGATTTTATTCAGAGAAGATATCAAATTACTGTGATATCATTGTCTGGATGGGTGCAGAGATGTTAATCTGTTGACCCATTTGCTGGAAAACATCTCAAGCTAGCCAGGCTGAATTTGTATTTCCAAGCTTGGAAGTGCTGATACAGAAGAGTTCACCTTCAGTAAATGGAAAAGCAGAGTTTTACATAGAGCAAGCTGACAAACCCAGAGTACTCAAAGAGGCCAAGTACAAGCGATGATGCTTGCCAATTGCTCTGTCCCACTTCTCCCAAAAGGTGACTGAATGATGGCAACACAACAGTTAAGCAAAGAAGCTTAAGGTATATTTGCTGCCTTGCAAGTGGCTGATCCATCACTGAAACTGATTCAGCAAAAAGCCCTAACATCAAACAACAAAAATCTAAGTATGATGCTAAAATGTAAATGCAGGAATAAGAGGGAAATGGAGACTTGTGTTAATCCCAAAGATGAAATGCTGGTATTCCTCTAGCAGTAGGAACCATCATTGTCCATTTTGGAGCACAAAGTAAATGTAATCCTTTGGGGCAAGAGAGGATCATAAGCATACCACTCTGGCTCTACAGACACCTGTTTCTTAAGTTGTTTCTAGCAGTATTTAAATAACTCTGTCCTCCCCTTTCCTTTATAAAAGCCAGCAGAGGAGGGTAATTGTAAGAGTGGTATAATTCACCCTCTAAGTGAGTCTATTATGCCAGTACACTTTCCCTCAACTCACTAGTAGAAACACAGTACAAATATAGACACAGTGAATACTGTGTATAAAGTAAAGGAGTTGGTTTAGAGCTACAAACCCCAGAGTTTCTAAGAAATCAGTCCAAAGTACTTTAAAACCTTTTCATAGCAATGTGCTTCCAATTTTTCCATTTTTTTTTCTTTTCCCTGGTCTTAATTGATTTCTGTCTAAGAGAGTAATTTCAGCTTATTGTAAGAGAGTAATTTCAAATATCATTCATATCCTTCTTTCCAGTCTATTGGTAAACTAGAATTTCTATATTATAGTACTACAGCCTATTCTAGACTACTAGCCTTCTAGACTAGAAATATACAAAATTTAGTATAGATAGTACATACCTGAGACATTTCCCATTATACCATCTGATGACTTTTGTGTCTGCCCAAGTATTTTTATATGGTTATTTCAAACAATAAAAAAATAATCAATGTAATCAGTTAGAACAAGGTGCAAGTCCACAACTTTACTTGGAGAAAGTTTCTTTATTTGATTTCATTAGTTCTTCTAAATTCACCTGATTATTTGGCACTATTCACTTCTATACTAAATTTATGCTAGGTTTTCATCAGCTGTAGTTTGAAAAAGCGGAGTTAAACCTTAGAGTTCTTGTCAGAAAATAGTTAAATGTTAAGATGCAAATACTCAAGGGTTTAATTTACACTGCTTCAAGTCTGACCAGGACCTGTCTGCTCTGCACTGCCCTAGGAAGAATTATTTTTCTGCTGCTTACCTTAGGAGAAAGCCCTTGGTTAGTCTCTTGGAACATTGCAGAAGGAGCATGTAGCACTGCTTGTTGTGTCTCCGAGACCTTTCTTCGATAGTACTAGGACATTTTTTTTCCCAAGAGCCAAAACATAAGATGTTCCACTTCTCAATCCTGTGTAGCTGGATGCCAAAATTGGTACATCTAAACTATTCATGCACGGTTTAAAAATCATCAGATGATTGGATGGTGCCTCTAGCCAAAATTATCGTGCAATTATTTTAGTCAGAGGCATCTAACAAAGCCATGCCCCGAAGGCTCAATCTGCATGGCAGTAGTTTGTAAAGTCCCTGTACCTTGTTTTCAGTACTTCAAACTTCACACCCCCATCCAGCTCCCAAATGAAATTTTATTTTGTTAAATGACTAAATAGTCACCTTTTACAGTACAACAGAGTCTTACATTTTCTTTACATTCCATTAGTTTTGCTTTGAATCAATGCTCCAGGATCGATCGGTCATGTCCGATTTCATACTCTGTTGCCTGGTGAGTTAATTTAGGATGTGTTAGACTGAGTCTTTGGAAATGGAGGCCACAGGAACTGCAACTGAAGGCTTCAGTTAGAAACACAGGTTTTCAGCACATTAACCCTTCTTCACCAGGGTTAGAGAGCCACCCCCAAACCCATTCAGAACTGTGAGGGACAAGGCTTAAAAAAGGAAGGTGAGAAGCCAAAATAGGATTTTGTGAGAAATTAGGGCCACAAGAGCTGAGGTTCTGATACTAAGAGCTCTTGCTGCCTAGTCTTGCCCAGGCCTAAACTTTATGGAAATTCCAAATATTCATTTTTTCCTCTCCTGCTCTGGAACTTCTGGCCCTTTTCTTCCATCTTATAAGGCACATGACTGATTTCATTTCAGACTCTTCTTCCTAAAGATATTCCCATCCCACTAACCAATGTCCAGTTCTCAAAAGACAGTAGCCCCACACCTTTTTTGGAATTATCTCTGATTGATGTATCATCTCGTTCAGACAAGCTGTACTGGTCTCCCTAGAAGCCCTGTTTGAATATGCCTTTAGAGCCTTGCCCTGCAGCAGATGAGGTGAGTATATCTTTCCTCTAGCCTCACTCTAATGCAGATGTGTGGTTTATGCACACATTACAAATCCTTTACGTGCAGTAGGGCTACACTTTCTACTCCTGAGAGACATGTTAATATTCATCTGAGACACCCAGACCTCCACAAGCCTTTCTTATCCATATACTCTCATATACCTGTCATTGTCATTTTATTTTCCTGCCTCTTTTTTCCAAATCTGGTCACCAAGTCCCTAAGGCCTTTTCTTGATCCTTCAGCTGTCTCAGACCTTTGACTCAGGCCTGGGTGCTATGTGCTGCATCACCAGAAAATGTTGACCTGGAATCTTCAGCAGCTTCCACAGCACCTGGGTGTTTCTCAGGAACAGCCTCTTCAACTCTGCTCCCTGTGAAAACTTGAGAAATGGGCACTGCAGCACCTGTGACACGTTCATGCTGTCAGAGAATGTGCTCTGTCACTCACTGAAGAAGCAGCTTGTTCTGGTCCCAGCACATTTCGATCCTACCTCTTCCCCTCAGCAGGTCACAGCACCGGAACCACAGGCTGGCTACCTCACTGCCCTTGAAGCAACCTGGTTTAAGGTTTTGGTTTTCTCAGAGGACGGGGGAGGTCACAGTGGGCTGCTCAGGGACCATTTGCTGTGTTTCTGGTTTAGCAGCAGAACAGTGTTGTTAAAGAGCTGCTCATACAAGCTTGTTAATGGACCACATAATTATTTGTGCATGGAAGGGAAGCAGGCCTGGGGAAGAGGAGTGGTGAGAGCAATGAGGATGAAGAACAGGAGTGTGGTGTTTTATATTTGGAGATGAGCAAGTATCTGTGGTAGCTGAGGACACTCTCTTGCTTATAAGCATCTGCCATAGATGAAATCAGCTTACAGTGTGAATGCCAGCAGGAAGCGTGTGTGGATATGCTGGGAGGGAATACTCTGGAGCTCAGAGATGGGACCTTGATCAGTGGCGCCTGGAATAGGAAACAGTGAGCAGTAGCACAGTGGGAACCAGCACATCTTTATGTCTGACCTGGTCCTCCCATATGGAAAGTGGAGACCCAGGGAATATAGTGCTGGAGCAGGAGCTGATCACAACCAAGGTGAGTGAAAGCTCTAAGCTTGCTGGTTCTTCAATAAACCCCAGTATACAAATCCAGTATGGGGCATTTACTCTGTCTTGCCTGTGACAGCAGGATTCTGCACCTGGGATGGGGCAACCCAGGGTGTACATACATACTGGGAACAAGAAGTTGGAGAGCAGCCCCACAGACAGGGACCTGGGGGTCCTGGTCGACGGCAAGTTGAATGAGTCAGCAGTGCCCAGGCAGCCAGGAGGGCCAACCATGTCCTGGGGGGCATCAGGCACAGCATCGCCAGCTGGTCAAGGGAGGGGATTGTCCTGCTCTGCTCTGCTCTGGGGAAGCCTCACCTTGAATATTTTGTGCAGTTTTGGGTGCTACAAAATAAGATATTAAGCTGTTGGTGTCCAAAGGAGGGCAATGAAGATGGTGAAGGATGGGGAGAGGAAGACTTATAGAGTGGCTAAGGTCACTTTGTTCAGTCTAGAGGAGACCTCATTGTGATCTACATCTTCCTCACAAGGGGAAGCAGAGAGGCAGGTACCGATCTCTTCAACGTGGGGATCTGAGAAAATGGCATGAAGCTGTGTCAGGGGAGGTTTAGATTATTAGGGAAAGGTTCTTCACCCAGAGGGTTTGTTGGGCACTGGAACACGCTCCCCAGGGAAGTGGTCACACCACCAAGCCTGAGAGAGTTCAAGAAGCATTTGGACAACGCTCTGAGCCACATGGTGGGGGTCTTGGGGCTGTCCTGTGCAGAGCCAGGAGTTGTACCCTTGTGGGTCCCTTCCAATTCATGATATTCTGTGATTCAAAATTGTGTGGCAACTAGTACAAACGAAGCTCTTAAAATATTAGGTCCAAACACACTTTTTATAGCATTGCAGATTTTGATATTGTCAAGGATTCACACATTTGAAAACCAGCAAAGGATATATGTGGGAACCAATAGTAATCTCGTAACACAGGCAGTAGCACTTCTTTGTACCAATACATGACTATTCTGACATTCACAACAGCTAACAGGACAGGGTCAAAACCACCTCGAAGTGTATATCCTTTCTGCTGTCCCAGTGAACCCATCACAAAACTCTGAAGCCAATGGATGTGGAACAGCAAGCTAGACAACAGGCTGTAGCCAAAGTAATTCAGGTGTAGGCATACTGAAACACCAGAATGAGACTACAGAATTTTACCACCTTTAGCCTACTAAACCACTCTGTGTACAGTGTAACCTGACTGTCTAGAAATCCCTTGGCTTTTTAAAAAAGTCACCTTGCTTGAACTTGCCCCTTTTCCCATTTTACTACAGATAAACATTACAGTTACTACCCATACTGACTTGGTCCTTCTGGGGTAAGTTACCTTCCACACGAATATGGAGGCGCCCTTACATTTACAGCATGAAATAAAACAGGCCAGGGATGTCTTTGCAGCCCTCAGCACCACACTTGGCTGCTCACACCCAGAGCTACTGCAGCCTGCCCTGCTCCATGCTGCTGTCTAAACCAGCAAGGATAGCTGCAGTTTTGGACAGGGCTAATTATCAAAGACCACAATCCATAAGCCCCACTCTCTGAATTTCCACTGTGGAAAGTTTTTGAAAACTCACATCCATCAAGAGTTTTTAAATGGAATCCTGTAAGGTGTGTTGAATAGAAGCAGACCTATTCTTCACTAGCAAGTTGGAGTAAGACTCTCAAAGGGGCACCAGTTACACTTTTCCACTGAAAGGCCTTACATACGAAAAGGTCTTTCTCCTTCATAATACTCAATGTTTCTAGAAAAAACAATTAAAGCTGTAGGTCCTCATTTTTAAGTACCTTAAAGGTTTTATGTAATTTGTGAAATTGTCTAATTGCTGATCCAGTTGCATCTACTAAGAAACAAGCAGTAAGTATTGAGAGCAGTAATTACACCAGAGGAGCAGCTGCTGATTTCATATTTATTGGCCAGAACATCAACATAGCTACTCATTTATACAAACTAACAAAAGTAAATTTTAATGCTGCTTCACAGCATGTGTAGCTGTCAAGCCAATAGCCAAGTTATAGAAAATAGTTTCATTTACCTGAGGTTCCACAAAGAAGACTGTAGATTTACATACAGTACATTGTGCCTATATGTATCAAAAATCATATTGGAGAAATAAATTACAAACAATGGTAGAAAACCACTCCAAACCAACCTTTGTTCAACAAGAATGTGTGTGTGAGTCTTACAATTTTATTTTTTGCATTGCTCTTACAGTAAGCAAACTATTTAGTTTATACAAAATAAACCTGTAGTTTTATATAGATAAAAAAATCATCTTTGGCTAAACAAAACTCTTTCTATTTTTATACATATATTTATATATATACAAACATCAGATATTTTACATGACCATGTAGGAACCTGTACACATAGTTACAACAGATTGAACATAAACAAGTGTCACACTTTACAAAAAAAGGAATCCAAGTCAGACTCAAAACAGTCAAACCTCGTCCCCCATCACCTATACAGATATGAAAGTAAGTAAACACACACAAGGAATAAACAACTTTGTAATAAAATACTGTCTGCTTTTTAGAGACAGAGAGGAAGCACTTAAGTGGGGAGAAGTGCCTTCCCTCCATGCCTTCAGTACTGTGCACAGGTTGATCTCTTAAGAATATGGTTGAAGGAGAACTACTAGAGTCCAACTTTTCCACTAATATGAACAGTACTCTGCAAACAGTTTCAGCTACCTTTAAATCTCCAATTAATAAACAACTGTTGGAAATGTTTAAGAACGAGCATGAGTAGGTGCACCAATCTCCACTGAAATCACCAGGCACTGCCAGCATAGCATGGAAGGTGAGATTTGATCATCAAAAGCAAACGTTTGAGAAGCAAGCACGTAAGAAGGAAGACTGCCAGAACTGACATCATCACCTACTCAAGCCATTCCTTCTAACAGTTTCCAGAGCACTGCCTGAAATGAGGACAATGCACTGCTTGGCAGCATAACAATCCATTCCACAGGTCACATTTACAATACTCCAGAAAGGGTCAGTGACAACATCACTGACAAATTACCTGACAGTTTATTAGGAAGAAAAGTCTGTCCCATTAGTTGGAGAGGGAGCAAAAAAAACATGCTGACACTGAAGAAATGGTCACTGGACTCTGAAAAAGAGCCAATTCAATCCAAGTTGAAAGGCAATGCACTTAGGTGAGGCTCTTAAATGAAGTCTAACTAAACTCAGCAGATGCTCTGACCAAGTAACAACTACAGCAATTCTGATCCTCAATAAAGAATAAAACCTCAAAAATAAATGAATTTATAAAAGAAACACCTTTGCAATTTCCAGGAATGTTTCTCAAATAGAAGAAAAAAGAAATATTTTTTTAAAATTTGGGATAAAACAGCAATATGTATGAGCTGTACATACATGTGTGTGTGTACACATATATATATATATATATCCATATCTATGTATGTATACACACACACACACTTTATGTATGTTCTTGTAGAACTGGAAACAGTTATAAAAAGCTCTTTAAAATAGAACATAATGAAATTCTAATGCACTAAACAATTTGTAAAGATAGATACAATTGCTGTCAAAACATGCCAAGTTGACAAGCTTTTGGAACTGCTTGTTTTTACAGAAGTTTTGCTCCTGGTAAGTAAGTATAAAGTCACACTGTATAAAACTGTAAAGGTCTGTTTCTAAATTAATTTTTAAAAGAAAATCACTTCTCAATTTTTAATATTTTTAAAAATAAAACAGAATGCTTATTACGTTGAATACCTAAATTAAATACCTCTCCCAGATGTAATTTGGAGGAGAAAAACATAATGGCCTTTGCAGCGTAGCATTGATATAAAATAACATTTATGCTACTCTGCAAGCTGACTATTCTGACAACAGAATCAGTTAGATTTAAATCTCTGTAACATAAACAACTGTCACAAATGTTTGTTAAGAAAAAGCAGCAAGACCCACCTATTCCTGAGTATCAGAATTCAATTACTAGATAAGCAGCTTTTGGAATTATTTTTTATCATTGTCCTGCCTTATTTTAAAAGAAAAAGGCCTCACTTCTTAAAATATATTCCAAGGTAACCAAGATGACATACGTGTAATTTTCCAGGATTATCTACCAACTAGATTCAAAACCACTCTTACTTTTTAAGATCGCAGTTTGACATCACCAGTGCAATACTCCTGGCAATCGAAGCAAGAGCCAGCACTCTGACTTGACTGCACACCCTTGTCTCTGCTTACACAACACCTTTAACCAACAGGAGATGTCACCTCCTTGAAACGACACTGCTCCATTTGTACGAGCCCACTCTCTCCCAACCGCTTTGTTTGTAAAGTTCCCTCTGTGTTACTCTGTTAAAGAACGTCAGAGGAAACATGGACAAGTAAATAACAGTGCATCAGATCTACCAAACTTAGTATTCTGGCTTGGATACTGCCAGTAATCCCATCATATGAATGCAGTGGTTATGGTCCATCATCACAGGTAACAGCAAGTAAGCCCTGTAATCATGAAGCAACGTGGTGTGAGTTTACTTGCACTTGGATTTCTTGAACAGCTTCATTAACTGCTTGAATCTTACTGAAACCTGATGGAGACAAAAAAAGAACATATACCATTAAGGCCCCAGATTTCCATATCCACCAAGAGAGATTCATCTGACAGCATAAAGTTTTTGAAGACAATCACTATTTCATTTCTTTCCAATACATTTTAGTAGGAGAATTTTAGGAGCACCACCAAGAGATCAACTGGATCTAGAAGCACTCTTATACCTTTGACATCTGAAATGGCTCTAGCTCTCTGTGATTAACCTGGAGACTAACTACTGGTTTAACACAGGTTTCCCTGTAAGAAGAAGGAAAAAAAAATTAAAGCCTCAAAGTGAATTAGTCTTGAATTTTGTCAGATATAACTATGTCTAAGATTCAAATGTAATGACAGAAGATTATTTTGTACTCCACAAAAAGCAAAGGTTATTGATTATTTACTACCCTCTTGTACAACTGTTGTTTCAGGAATTTTCGGCTCATCATGGAGCCATCTTCCTACTAAGGATTTTACAAAAATGGTCTGTAGATGAGAGTCAAACACCTTTTTTGTTTAGCATAGCTATACCTTAAGTAGAGCATTCACTGAACTCTAGGTTAGTATTTCTCACTGTTGTACACATATTGCTGTAGCATACTGACTATTTACCAAACAGCTAAGTGGGAAGAGTGGCATAAATGCACAATGGGGAGAATATGAGATTCTTTTTTTACAAGACCCCTTCAACAAAAGACAACTCCAAATTTGCAGAACACCTTCAGAGATTTTTGCACAACTGCAATTGTAAATGTAGGAACATTGCTATTATCAAATATAAGAATGATATCACCTACCTGATTTGGGCTTTTGTTCAGCCTAGTGGCCAAGGAAATAAAGGTTTTGCTTGATGGTCCTTTTCTCTGACATTCCAGTAAAATTTCTCGGTCATCGTTTCTACAAAAAAAGGCAATTTAAAAATATTGATACCCATAGCTGTGTACATGCAGACAAAGAAAATAATACACACAGGCATATATAAAAGCTTGAGTATTTCCAAACCACAGAACATGATTTCAAACAGCAGCAATGAATTTATGAAGGATCCTCTCCTCTACCAGCACAGAGTAACAGAGTTAGTACAAACAAGTTATAGTGGAGAACATACTCCCTTCATTAGGAAGGGCAGGATTATTACAATATAGTTAGCCCCAAACCAAAGTCAAAGAGTTTCAAGCTTCTAAAGCAGACATCTAAACTTGAATTGAAAGGAACTCAAATTCAATGGAGTCAGTAGTTCCAGGTGGACTTGCAAGGTGAAACAGCAGCTTTCACCTACGGCCCACTGTCCTTCAAAGATTAACCAGAGAGGTGTTTGACTTCTGTAAGTGGCTTACTGTAACAAATACACTCAGAGCAGATCTACTGTTCATGTGAAAATAGAGAACCAGGAGTCAATTCTTTAATGTGTGTCACTGATTTGCTGCTTGTCTCACTGAATTTAAGCAAAATGTATATAGACATAGTCATATTTAGTTGAAACCTGTCCTGTTCCAATAAATTGTATTTAATTTCTTCCATTTCAAAGAAAAATGTAATGACTAGATATTTAAATAAATGTCTTTTTTTTCAGGTATTGTTCTAAGATAGCCAAACCTGTGACACTGAATACCTAGTCACATTCATAAGTAAAACTATAACTGTCTCTTCCTACCTGACTCGTTGGCACGTTAAAAATTGTATTAGCTTTCGCTGTCTTTCTTCCCATGATGGAATTGATTTTCTTTCAAAATGCTACCTAGAAACTTACTTTATATCTGAATTATAGTTTAGAAAAATCTGTTCTGAAAATTTTAGAAGCCCTTTATAAAGTGTTGATTGTATAGAGTTGTAGCAAGAACAGCAAAACGTGCCAACTATAGTTTCTTAAAAATAAGAATACCCCACAATAATTTTGCTTGTATTTTCAACACATACAGTCATCTGTCACCCACATCCTGCTAATTGGAACATATGGGTTGAATTGTTGACTGATACATTTCTGCAGATTGAGCAACCTAGACCCCAAAACAAAAACCTGTTTGCTCTCATGCCTTCTAAGTGGGGAATACCTTTAGCTGCTCTTCTTTACCAGTCACCAATATTCCAGGTCTTGGAGGAACATCAAAGACCTCCATCCCCTACCAAGCTTGGCTGGAAATTTTGGACAGCAAAAAATATGGGCAGGGGAAATAAAAAGTAGACAGTGCAATACAGTAGGCCCTTGCTACTTGTTAAGGCATATAAGCTTTAAATAGAAAAGCAAAGACACTTGCTTTAAGATCAGGGTAAGTGACGGACATTAATCTCACAGAGCCATCCTGCTCAGACAGAAGGCTCCCACTCTACTATTTACAGCAGGATGTAGAGCCACTGAGTAACTTCAGTCATCAGCTAAGTAGCCTTTTCTTCTCTCTTCCCAGTATATCACCACGTTTAAAAAACCCAAAACCAATCAAATAGATCATATGAGAAATTACCTCGTCCAGGAAACTACTACTTCTCCCTTCTTTTTAATGATGTTTTTGGCATAGAGGCCAGGTAAAGAAGATGGAGATGAAGCCAAAGGAGCAGAGTCTTTGCTCTGCTGCAGCTCATTCTTCTTATCGGAACATTGTTTGCGTGTGGAATTTGTATCTTCAGGCTTGACATTACTTTCATCGCTCCCCTCACCTGCTGATTCAGTTTCTTTTCGTTGCCTTTTTGGGTTGGAATTCTCTTCGATAGTCTCTTTTTTCCTCTTTTTACTAGTTTTATCATCTGTATTTATCTGGCACCCTCCGTCAGTCTTTGAAGTGGGTTTTGTTTCAAGCTTACATTCACTTGCTACAGTCTCACTGGAAAGCTTTTCTGTTAAATCTATACATGCATCAAAGCACTCGTTCAGTTCTTTTTTATCACTGACTTCTGTGTTTCCTGTGGAAGTTTCCTGTGTCCTGTTATCTGCTCTGGATTCCACTGCATGACATGAAGTTCCACTGACAGTATCATCTGTTAAATCTACGTACGATTTTGTGCTACATCTGGCAGGAGAAGCAGCTTGAGATCTACCATGCATTTCATTTACATTTTCAGATACTTTCAACTTCTGTGCCTCAGATTGCTCAGAGCTTTTATCTGAGCTTTCAGTGTCACAGCTCTCTGTGTTTGAAGATTTTCTACAGTGTCCAAGCAACCTAACAGTTTCTTCCTTTCCAGTACTATTATGTGACTCCTTCAGAGCCTGAGGTAAGGCACAATTCTGTTGTTCTTGTTCAGTCCTGACACGAGGCAACTGATCCATCTCAACCAGACCTGGTTTGACAGTTTCTTTCACAGTGGCTGCTGTGGCACTCTGAATGCCCTTTTCTTTTCCTCCAGTTCTCATTTCTTCTTTTCCAATCTTTGTTGAGAATGCCTGTGCCTCTTTCACTGAAGTCATGTGATCAGATGCTGGCAGTGCAGATGGCATTGCACGCCTGATCTTTACAATGAAGTGATCATTGGATTTCTCCATGATTACTGCTTGCATTGGTAGGCTGGGGCGACACTGAAAACCAGGAGCAACAGGCCGACTCGTCCATGATGATGAACAACTTGATTTACTGCTTGAGTTATCAGATTCTAAGGCCAAATGAATGTCTTGTTCAGTGGCATCCTCTTCCCCAAGGAGTGCATCTTCGCTGTAATGTGCGCTTACAACACACTCAGGAGCTGAGCCAGAATTATTCTCGGGTTTTAGGAAGCTGAGGTGAGCATCTGATTTCAAAGGTGATGGAATAGTTAAGGAAACAGCCAAATCTTCAAGGAGGATAGAAGAAATACAGGATTTACTCTTCTGTAAATTGCATTCATCTTCTTTGCATGAAATGGCGTTTGTAGAAACCTCAAACATACAGCTCTCATCCAGCACATCTGGATCAACAGGCATCTGAACCCTAGCTGCCAACAAGGGAGTTCTTACAGGTGAAACAACAGACCAGTTAATATCCTCTTCTGGTTTAGATTCCACACAGGCCTCCTTTGGAGCACCCTCCTGCCCTAGTTCTACAGTATTATTTCTGCATCTATGACTGTCTAAAAACTCTTTTTCTGGAGTCCTGAATTCACATTCATTTCTGTTGATATTGACACCATTTTTTTCCAAGAGATCAGAACCTTGTAATAAGCTTTTGAAAATTTCACCCATTTGAGCATCACTTACAAGATTAAATGTAAGACTGGATGCTTGTTGTTCTGTGAGAAGCTCATAACCAAGATCAGACTTGTGAGCATCTCTGGATTGCTGGAATCCTTCCTTTTCATATTTTACACACTTCAATGGACTAAGAGTGCTTTGCAAATTATTTTCCTTAGAGAGGTTCACTTTTGTTTGAGAATTCCTTGTGTTATCAATGGAGTTAAGACATTTTGTAAAGGCAGTTTTTGGTGCACCAGTTTTATTCTTCTCATGGTGACACTTAGCTTGTTGATGATCCAAAATCTGCTTTTCAGGCTTTTGAGAACTGGCTTTCGGGGACTTTTTTCTAGATCTCTGAACATCATTTTTATGACCGATTTTGTGGTTTTGCTTTCCTGCCCTTTCGAACATTCCCTCCTCATTGCCATTTCTCACATCACATAGCTTTATTATAATTCTCCTTATCTTTTCAAATAAGTAATCAAGCTGTTCATCTACAAATTTCCACAACTGCTTTTTCATATCTGATACTTGCTGTTCAAACAGACGGTCCACTATTGCATTTTTTTTAACTTTTTTAAGTTTGGACTCTATAATATCACAGATACTCAATTTCAATGTATCACCTAATGTACACATCTTAGAAAAGTTCAAGTATCTTATTAATGCTGTAAAATTTATGATCCCAGATTCTATAATTCTGTGAAAGTGCTGAACTGGGAAGTGTACCTTGAACTTCATATAACTTTTCCTCATCTGTTTCCGTATAGCTCTCAGCATCTGCATGATTTCTTGTATATTTGAAGGTTCAACAATAACGTTAACTATTTTTTCAAGACAAGCAATGCTCACAGTTTTGTTCTTCTTCATATCCTTTGAAGATCGGAAAGTCTGACTTCTATGCCTCTCTCTAGTCTTCTGTGTCCTTACTTTCACAGAAACACATTTTCCATTATCTTCACTGCGATGCACAGTTTTGCTATTTCGATTCTGTGGACTCCTGGTCAGATTTCGTGTCTCAGAAGAAGCTTTTGGTCTTGACTTTTCTGTATTTTCAGAGCGTCTTTCTGGTTTAGATTTTTCTTCATCGCTACTTATGATCTCTCCTTCTTCTAGTTCATCTGAAGAGATACTTAGCTGAGACTCCATCT
The DNA here is from genome assembly GCA_013396695.1 of Sakesphorus luctuosus. Lineage (NCBI taxonomy): Eukaryota > Metazoa > Chordata > Aves > Passeriformes > Thamnophilidae > Sakesphorus > Sakesphorus luctuosus. Next base: position 327,186 of record VWZD01004215.1, on the reverse strand, counting down.
CTAAGTGTTCATCAGACATGCTAGCTGGCTTTTGGTTTTCTTTGTTTACCTCCTTTGACAAATTCTTTGATGGACAGATGACAACTGTATTTTCAGGGATTAAATCTATAAAAGGAAAACAATTTGTGAATCACCATAAAGAATGCAATTATAAACAGCTATTTTTAGAAAAACCTGGAAGATTCTCTTCTGTAAACTGACTGTTCAGAATTGTTTGAGACTGGCAGGAAGTTTGAGCTATAACAAGTTTGGATGGTTTGTTTCAGCAGCTGCTAGTTCAAGAGATTTTTTTTTGAGGTTTAAGGGCAAATCGAGGTTTATTTTGAACTTCAAAGGACCTCAACATTTCACCACACACATGAACTATCACACAAATACATCCATCAAAACCAGAAAAATATAGCAGTTTCCATTTTGAATTTCTTTCAATTTAACAAATTCTCTGAACACTGCACAAGCTAAATTGTCACATAATTATGGACTAACACATACAACAGGTGGCTTTTCTTTTAAGAGTTTCACAAAGAAACAAAATGAGAACAAGTTACCACTAATGTTTTAATAATCCTGTAAAGGATTATGGTCTGAAACATACGAAAGCAGAATTCAATGCCATCCTACCATTTCTTTTCTAGGAAGAAATCTAAACTTCCAAGACATTTTTTTTTCAGTCACAGCAGGACATTATAAGGGAGACCTAAATTCACACAACCCAAAATTTAAATTTTGGGTCACCTATGTTCTCTTCCTGTGAATGCAGTCATTTTATTATATCTCCCTGACATGTTTTTTGCAAGTTAGCTTTCCATTAATGACAAAACCTAATGCTCTGTTTGTTCCATTACTTTCCCCACTGACTGATTCACAAGTACAGAATTACATATATATGAAAATTCACACTGAAAATAATTCAGATGTAGAGCACAGCATTCTCTTAGCTGACATTCTCAGAAATTAACTCTCAAGAACTCTCTCTAGGTTTCTTACAAATACTTCAAGGAATATGATCCTAAGTAACTTTTGCCTCCACAATTTCAGAGAAAAACCTAACGAGATCTACTCGAAACTAGGCACAACTGAGAAACCTACACACATTTTTGAATAATACAAAACTCTTATTTCAACCAGTCATCTGTCAGTAGTGACGAGCTCCAATTTTTATAGTTCAAAAATTCAATTTTTATAGCTCAAAGATAAATCAAATTTGGCTACAACCTTGGCTCCAGGGTTAAACAGTTCCACTAGAAACAAAAAGGACCACTGAGACATACACAGCTTAAGAAGCAGCAATTTATAGTCTTGAGAAAGCAGTTAAAAGAAGCAATTTCTGCTTTCCATGAGTGGAGCTTCTAACCCTTTATGTGGAAATTAGAACACACACATACAAATACCTTTGTTGTAAGTCTTCGCAAGGCCTTTGCAGGGACTTTCCATCTTCAGTGCTTTTGCCAAAGGGCGCATGGGACTGTTCAGTGGGCTGATTGCCTTCGGAATATACCTCAAGTGATTGAGATCAATGCTCAGTATTGAGCTGTCATCATCAACAGCAACTCGGTTGGTTTCTTTCTCTTTAGTTACAGTATACATCTCACCACTGAGAGAAGATGCTGTTGCTGTACTGGTATGAGTTAGGTCTGGCTCTACATCACAAGCATTCTGGTCAACTAGTGGTTCATCCTTATCAGTTATCATAGTTCTGTCCAGTGACTGAGATGTACTCATACTCATTTCTCGGATACCCTTTTCCTCAATGGGATACCTAACAGTTTCTGCAGCCAAATTATCATCGTCCCTCATGACTTCCATTAAAGAGCCTGGTTTTGTTTCATTAATACCATCTGCAACATCTGAGGACTCCAGGTCACTAGAACTTCTGGCTTTAGAGTCATCTAGGATACCATTTTGAGAGCCACATTGGCCTGCAGAGCTTTCTATGTCAGCAGCTAGCCATATTGCATCTTCCTTTTTCTTCTCTGCTGCTGACTCTGGAAGGGCTCCCCTACTTTCACTGGCCGGTTCAGGTCGTGCCACTTCTGCTGCTGGTTCATTATCATCCTGCATCACATTCACTGTCCCCGCTAAGTTTTCACACTCTGTCACCTCCAGGGGCAAAGATTCAAGGTGGTTCAGCCCTGTGACTGCTGCTGCTGTCACTGAGGCTTCCGATTCAACCAGATCACAAGCCTCTGCAGCTTCTGACAACGTGTCAGCCTGCACCTCATCAGGAACCAGCACCTCTACAGCTCCTGGTAAGGCTTGGGGCTGTACCTGACACTCTTCAGCTTCTGGCAAAGTTTCTGGGGGCAGTTCATCAGCTGCCACTGCTGACAACGCTTCAGACTGTGCTGGATCTGCTGCCGCTACTTTCAAGGTTTCACTTTCACAACTAACAAAACCAGGCAGTGCTTGTTCCATGTTGCTCTGAGCTTCAGTGTCCAGAACTTGTACTGTTGAATGAGTTTGCTTTGTGGGACCACAGTCTAAAGGGTGGGCAGAATCCAAGAGTTCTGCTTGCAGTGTAAGCTCTGTTCCTGACTCGTCAGTGGCCTTTTGGGAAGGTCTTTTATGTCCATTTTTTGTAGAGAGACGTTGTTTCTTATTAGGAGAAAGAGTTAAATTTAGCTTTTCCATAAAGCTAAGTTTTAAGGTTTTGTTTTTTGTCCCAGTGTGTTTACCTTTAGTTTTGGGAACTTTACGGACTTTTAAGCTCTTTGTTACTGTGGATGTTTCTTCCAGCTTATAGAATTTGTTTCTCTCACTTCTTGTAACATCTGTAACTTTCTTGGAGTCTTTTACAGACTGGTGAGAAAATTCTTTTGCAAGTTTTTTTTTAATTCTAAAATGCCTATTTTCATCCTGATCCTCTCTTTCTCTTTTCCTTTTCTCTTCGGTCCTGTGTCTTTCTGATTTGGAATGTGCTGTTTCCCATTCATATCTACTACTGCTTTCCTTCAAGCGTGCATATTTATGCTCTCTGCTGTTCAGAGCAAAAGGTGAAGTCCTTCCTTCTCGAGAGATATGATCATCTGTTCCCCTGTCTCTCTTGCTGTCAGTATGTTTTACCTTTCTAGACTCTTCCACGTGACATTTACGTGATTCATGAAGACCCTTTGAATGTTCATTCTTTGAGTGTGGACTGCTTCCCCTTCCAGATCTCCTTGGATGTTCTTGCAGCTTTTCATTTGGTTTATTTTTTTGGCCTGCGTGCTTTTCACCTTTCTCATGTGTTTTAATGTCTTTTTTTACTTCATTTGGTAATCTCTCATCAGCATACAATTCACCTCTTGTTTGAAATCTGTCTTTGCCAGCTGTTTGTTTCTCACAGGAAGAAACACCTCTTTCTACTCTTCTTTCTACACCTGGACTGCATTTAAGTTTCATGCTCTGACTTTTTTCGTGCAACTCATGTTTACTACCCTTCTCTGGAAGGGTTTTCAGCTTCTTCTGAGGATCTGAATTCGCCTCTTCACTGTCACCATCATTTCCAGTGGTCTGATGTGCTTCTCTTTTGTATTTGGTGACATTTCCCCTACTGCACTGTTCATTACTTTTAATTTCTTTTCTTTCCTTTCTGTTATCCGTGTTGGAAGCATGGTCATAGCTCAGTGGACACGTTTGAGTCCCATCACTGCAGAGCTCTTCAGGAGGGTGCCTGGGCAAATATGGAGTGTTTCTTTTTTCAGAGTCAGACTTCCCAGTGTCTGTGTTATGAGCTGAACTCTGGTATGCATCTTTTGAACAGTCATTTTTCAGTCTATGTTCCATATTTACACTGTCACTGGAATCAGAAGGTTTGAAATTGGAGTCTTTTGATTTAGTTGATCCTGGAGGGTATGGTCTGGTAAACATACTTCGATGATGGGGAAATTCCGATAGTCTGTTTAGAAAAAAAGTTATTTATGTTATTTTCAAATTTATTTAAACATAACTGAAGCTGAACTGCAATGAATCCATATATCTGTAAAAACTGTTAACACTTGCAGTTTCAATTCAGAAAAAAAAGTGGAATAAAAAAAGAAGTTTAATAACTTTCATCAGCACACACAAAAAAATACAATTTATACACATATTTTCCAAAGGAAATTTATCTAAAGAAAAAGCAAGATCAAGCAAGATTTGTAGGAAGATACTGTACTGGTCTATCTAACCACTTCAGTAATTCTAATCAGTATTTCATTGTCCAGCATTACAAAGAGCTTCCCCCCAGGAAAAAAAATAGTTGTTCTTTACAAAATTAGTGATGTAAAGTAACAACAACATAAAATCCAGCAGTTGAATAGTTTACTCTTTGTTAAACTGGCAACCAAAACAATAGGTATAATGTGACTATGTTCACTCAATAAGCAAATAAACTACCATGTTTGGAAGTTGCTGCAAGCTACAGAAAACAAGGATAATCCAGCCTCATCAAGGACATGCTACTGCTGAAAGGTCATCATATTAAAAACTAAAAGAAGAAATTCAATTTCAGAAGGGCATGTGTAGCCTGTATGGCTAAATTCCTACTCCTTACTGATAAAATGCATCAGTTAGTTTACTATTAAAAAAATAAAACCCAACACAACAAAATCCAAAAAAAGAAACAGACACTTTTCTACCTTAGTCAACAAAACATTTCATTAAAATAACATGACAATGTCAATCTTCTTATATACTCTCCACTATATAGAAGGAATGACTGTATCTTATCCATACAAAAGGAAATAGAAATCACACCAACAAATGATGGCAGCAAACCAATAAAGGTCTGGCTCCATTTTAGAGTCAAGGATGAAGTGGCTGCTACAGAGACATTTGGTTTTGGCCTGAAGTTCTATGATGATTCAGTGTCCAGTTGTAAGGAATCAATTCAAGTACAAAATAATTCCCTACTTTTCTCCAATACAAAATGGAGTTGATTTTGTTTTATAAAACTGAACACTTCCTATGGACCAATATATTTAAATTTAAAACAAACAGCTTATTAAAATGGCTCTGTTCCAAAAGTGTGACATTGTGATGTGAACTGAAGGTTGAACTCAAACAATACTGCAGGTGTTGTAAAACAAAACCTCTTCTTAGATCTGTTTCATTGATACTGACAACTTTCTGCTGTGTTTCAGGCTACCTATTAAATCTACATCCATGTGTGATTAATGTAACTGTATCCAAGTAGAGTTCATCTGGTTTGGGGGTTTTCATAGTTGGGGGTTTGTTTTGGGTTTTTTTGACATAAGTACAAACAATTCCCGCAGAGATAATAACTTTGAAATTGTCTTTACAGATGGGTGCATTGCTTAAGATAAGCTAATTCATTATAAACCATATAGCAGATATGGCATGTTTCTAAGAGTGCCACTTTGCCCACAATTTTCCATGATGGATGCTTCCAAAATAACTACATTGAATACCTTGTTAATAAACTTCCATCACCTTCAGATGGTATTGCAATGGAGCTTGTAAAGTATTTTAATGAGGTCAAATATTCAAAAGAATGAAATATTTTTGAAACACTTTAATTGAAAATTCAGAATACTGCACTCAAGGGTGTGAAAATGACAGCTATTGTGTCAAAGCCAATCACTTGACAGAATTATACATGTTAAGACCTTTTGAGCTCCATCAGACAGTGTCTGGTAATTTTCTGTATTTAGAAAAAAAAAATTGCATAGTTAATATCCACACCGTGTTTAGGAGAGTAAATGTCAAATGACCCTTCTTTATGACACCTTTTGGTGCAAAAAAATATCAAATGGGGAAACTAAAATACAAAACAATGATGTGGCTGATGTCACACAAGGTGACCTTGTGACAAGCGGAGAGTCCTGAATCTTGGCCTCCTGCTCTGGTTTCACATGGTTCAGAAACTAAACTCTCAGCCACTTTCCCATCCATACTCTACTGTTTTCAAGTCCTTGCTGTAAGATTAGTAGTACACAGAAATAACCAAGAATTCTCTAGTTGTCATCCCTCCCCACTGGAGACAGCGATTTCATCTCTCGACATGAAAACATTGTATGATCTATTTACTTTCATTTGTTGTCCGAAAAATTTAATGGAATTCATGTCTGAGGCCATAAAACAGACTGATTTTGAAGCTGAAGTGGGTAATATCGTGTCTGCTTTGAAACATGTAACATTGTTAGATGAAGAGGGGGTTAAACAAAACAAAGAAACAAACAAAAATTTGTACAAATGGTCAACCTTCGGTTTCCTTTTTGGTTTCCTAATTATGAAGCAAAGACCTCATCAGGCAAAGAAAATCTTTACATAATTCCTCTCACTTTACCGTTTCTAAATCTCACCATTATTTACTTACAAATAATATTTTTCATTAATTTTTCTTAAAATACACACAAAAAATTCTAACAAGTATATAAACATGATCAGACAATTATAATGTTTTCAGTTCCACTGCCATTTGTACCTTTTATGGAGATTACTGATTTCTTCATCCTTACGGTTAATTTCCACTCGTGCTGTTTTGATAAGGGCTGAAATATTTTTTTTGAGAGCTTGGTTTTCATTCAGTAGAATGACATTCTATTTTAAATGTATAGAGAACAGACAGCAAGAGAGAGGAGAGGAGAAAAACCAAAAATTATCTTGTGTATCCAAACATGAGGAAAACAGTGCAAGACAACCACTAGAAAAGCATCCCATCACTTGCAAACTGACAATACGACACGTACAAACTCTTCCAGAGAAATCAGAATTACTGAGATCCAAAGAAGTTGGTGTTTTTAACATCACTCACTTTTATGCTCTTGTTTGTGTTCCTGGTAATTACTTAAAATGTTTTAAGCATGCAGTTTAATAAAACTGAAATATGCCAGTGGCCAAGTTACCACAGAGCTAAAAGATTATAAACCACCCCTTTGCTTCATTCTTTTACACAATTTATTGCTTTCTGGGCTACTGTGTCAAATGAGAGATGTAGCTTTTAAGCACTTTCAGAGACAGAGGGTAATTGAATTTCTTTCAAGGTATCAAAACCAACTTGGGGTGCTCTATCATTCTAAAATTTCTAGATATGATGTTCTAGAACCCTCACTGTCAATCCTGGAGATAGCCCTTTCTCCTGATAATTGTCCTTTGCAAAGCCTGCTCAGAAAGGCAGACAGGCTTTGCAGAAAACAATCCAGAAGTGTCACAGGGCAGCAGGGTGCTTACCATTACAAAGCACAGAACCTTTGGGATCTACCTGTAATATGCAGTAGAGCACATTGCAGAACTGTCCCAAATAATCAATCTCTCTCTACAGAATGGCACACAAGGGGATCAGTAGCTCAAGCTGAAGAGCAGCTCAGACTTAGCAAAATGGCACTGTGTTCAAAGCAACACAGACATCCTCTTCCAGCTCTAATGACAGCTGAAGAACCTTTGCAACACTCTCTCTGGTGCATTAAAAACCCAAGAACACTGGATACCTTTCTGACAACTATCCATCTGACATGCTTATTTTCTAACTAAGAAGACAGAAGTCAGTTTTTAAGCAAATCAAGTCTTACTGCACATGACATTGTGAAACAAAGTACCTACTGATTTTGTCAGTAGACTATCCCAGCAACCATCCTAGGCAGACCAAACTCCTGGCACCTACAGGAACATCCTACAAACCCCATAATGGATCAAGTCTGGAGAGCATATGAAATTGCCTTCTCAAAACAACATTCCATTTTCTTTATATAAATCTTGACAATGTTTCCCTTTGAACTACAATACCTGTGCCTGTATTTCTTTAAATTTCTTCATCAACTCTTTAATTTGCTGCTGACATTTTCTATATTCTGCCTGCAACTGTCAGAGAGAGAAGAATTCACATCACAGAAGTGCAGAAAATGTTAATTATAGAGAAAACTTATTTCTCTAGATTTATAGTTAGTTAACACAGTAGTGTATATTACTGGTTTTTCCCCCAAAGTAACATATTAAATCCATATTAAAACAAAAGGCTTCAAGATGCTCTAACTGGTAAATATACAGGACTCCAAAGCACCATAAACAGTCAGGTAAGAGGAAATGTATGTGTGCTTGCCTAACAGTAATAAAGAATAACAGGAAGCCATATTATTGTGAAATTGAAAACACACTTATCAATAACCAAGAGTTCCGAGAGCCAAATAGATGGGGGGGGACTTGCTTGTCAGATTTTATGTAACACAAAAAAGATTAGGCAAAACACAACAAAAAGCTACTACAAACAAACCTGGACTGCAAAAAGACTGCAAAGGGCATGATCTTATTGAGATCACAGAATTAACTTGGCATGAGTTCTTTAAAACTAGGTAGGGGCAAATCTTTCACAGATGAATGGACAACTCCCATTCAAACAGTCAACTGCTCTCAAACTTTCAAAGCGACACCCTCCATAGACTTCTGGAGGTTTTGCTCCTGCTTCTTCCAACATATGGGGATGTCCTGTCCTTTTAACGCTGTTTCGATGTTTGTTAATGTTCAGGACAGGTGGTGCTACAGAAGGAAGGGTTGTGCTGATGTGCTGGGAGTAGATACCCACTGCATGGCTGTCTTCAGTCTCAAGGACAGAATTTAACATAAGAGAAATCCACAACCTACGTGCTTTGCTCTGGTAAAATTCGCTGGGCAAAATGTCAAGACCAGCTTCGTATCAGAGATCTGAACAGATACTTGACTAGACAGAAGTTACAATATATTTTCCAATAATGTGCCTGATACATAAACTGCATTCAGAGTGAGAACAGACCATGTCACAGAGTGGCAGATTCAATTATTCTAATGAACTTGTTGACATAACAGTTTATTAGCACACTCTGGTTTTTACTTATTTAAAAACAACTGGCCTATTTTACCAACAATGTGATCATGCTAACAACATTTTCTGCACTTTACAAAAAACAAATGGGAACAAAAATAACCCCAGAATTTTTTTCACATTAATACATACCTCATTGTAGGATGCTTTCTTTGCAGTCCCTTCTTCAATTAATAGCTCATCAAATAAATTTAAGCTGTTTCTAGATGGTGTAGAATTTGGAGCAGAATTGTCTGAATAAGAAAAATCCATTATGTAAGGAAAAAGGTATTTTTCTAGCCACGCTGCATTGTGTACAATGTCTACACTTTCTGTGCATTTTGCTTTTACTTTTTTTACTTGTAAGGTTAAAACACACAAACTAAAGAACTATTACATGCTTGTGACATATGTGGCAATAATGTGCATTGAGATTTCTTGAGGCAGTCATTCATAAGTGAAATTAGCATGTCAAATTACTTGGAAAGTGACAGGTTAAAAGGATCTCCTGAACATACTGTATCACACAAAAAGTATGTTTTAGATCTCTCACTGGAAATTTAGTGATCAGTGACTGCTGGTTCTGGTACAGAAGCTTCAAAAATGCAAAATAAATGTGCTTCCTCCAAGGTAAAATGTTCTGTATCAAGGCACAGATAAAACAGTTAAGAATTCTCTGTACCTCTTTATATTCCCAAGTCTCTTAAAACAGCCAGTATCACAGGAAAACTGTCTTTCATTCATTCAACCGATAGATTTAAGAATTCTCTGTTGCATTTATACTCTCTAACATATGTGTCTTGAATTTAAACAAGTACCTCAAAGTTAAAGCTAAATGTTGTTTTACTTGAAATCATCCTAAGAAGCAGAGACTCCACAATGCTCAAAGTCAAACAGCAAGACACAACCTACCGGAAACCAACACACTGCTGTCCAAGCCATCATAAATATCCACTGAGTTATCATCACCTTCCTTGAAGGGGGAAGCTTCAGCTAAAGCAGTGAAAAAAAAAAAAGCCAAAGTAATCATTTAGTGAACTCCAACCTCTACCATTCCCATGAAGCAAGCACAGCTGTGATCTTAGAGCAGTAGAGAACAGTAAAAGTAATAGCACAGACTAGTAAAAGATAACGGAATTTTTATCCTGCAGAGAAAAGATCTTTAGTTACCAGAGAGCAAAGACAATCTTATAAGATCAGTTCCTAAATACTACAACAACTGTGCACAAAGTAAACTATACAGCTTTAGGTACAAATAAATTTTAAAACTATAAACTAAGTAAACGATCTAAATTTTATATTGTTTTCTAGAATACACTGAATACAAAAGCTATACAGCTCAAAATGAAAAATGAAAGAATTAGTGTGATAAAACCACTACTGTTAAAAGAAGCATTTCTTATAAACACAAAGTACTGTAGAAGTTTGTATCATAATTCAAATAATTTGCTTTAGTACTGCCATCTACTCACACACTAACTGGTTCTGTAAACCTATTTTAACCTAAATCTCCTCAGTCTCTTCACGTCTTTCTCCAATGCCTCTTATCACTCTTGTCTCCTCTACGTGAACCTCTCCGGTTCTGCAACAAACATTATTTCTATAGAGAGATATAACAATATTGACAGTCCTTCTGAGGCCGAGAATGTCACAAATACATATCAAATCAACCAACTTTGGAGCTGGAGTACCTTAATTACTAGTACTACAGCAGATACCACGTTGGCTCACAGAAGAGCCATTCCCCTAACTGTTCATATGGAAACTTCACTAAGGTACAGCAAAGAGCAACTTACACACTATGAAACACAGGGCAGAGACCAGTTCCAGACACTCCCTCAAAACATTCCAGAAATGCAAAGCACACAGTTTTAAATACAAACTTACTAATGGCATATGGCTTTACAATGATACTGAGCTACAGCCATTTAATCACTGTTGAAGCTCACCAGTATTTGTCCCAACTTGAAATCCTAAGTTATTTTTGGACCTGTGTATTTTGGTAAGTCTGCTTGCATTGATTCTCTGCAATCCAGAGAGTAAGTAACACATCTTACCACGGCAGCGGACATCAAACAGTGCCAGTCCATCCTCATACGCTGCCATGATACCAACTCCCTTATGGCTTCCCCATCTAGGAGTGAAACACCAGAGCAAAGAAAACCAATTAATCGGCAATTTTTGAACAACAACATAAACCAGAAATGAAATAAGTGATTTACACCTGAGCTGCCTGTGGCCCTTTTTTGATGAAATCCAACACTAGAATGAGAAAATTCTTACATCAACATTAAAAAAAATGCACTTTTCAAGAAAAGTACGAAATTATCTGTTCTCTAAATAAGCATTCTGAAGACATTTAATTGTACTTTATAGTTCCCACCAACAAAATGTGATACAAAGACAAGCACTGCATTCGATGAACAGGTTATCTGAACCCACATCCAAACCTGTCAAAAGAATCTGAATTGATAATTCTCATTTCTTCTCTACTGACCATTTAAGAGCAGCTTCCCCCTTATCTGATACCACCAGTCAAAGCAGAAAGGAGCAGAGGGGGCTGGCAGAGGAGGCAGGCTTGGGGGGGCAGGCTAAGGGGAGGAAGACACAACAGGCTAAGGGCGGGGGGACACGACAGGCTAAATGGA
>VWZD01004215.1:193436-310464 GCA_013396695.1 Sakesphorus luctuosus | reverse complement strand
CCCCCCCCCCCCCCCCCGCCGCACCGCGACACGGACTTAAAGGGCTCGTGGGCAGGCAGATCCAGCGGCAGTTGGCGCTTTGGGAAGCGGGGGAGCAGGGCAGGGAGAGCACGCGGCCAGCACAGCCCCACACACCCGGCTTCCCGCAACCCAAGGGGGCGCCCGCGGCTGGGCGACGCGGGGCACGCCGGGGGCTGTAGTTCGGCGCGGGGCACGCCGGGGCCTGTAGTGCGGCGCGGGGCACGCCGAGAGCTGTAGTTCAGGGCGGGGCACGTCGAGGGCTGTAATTAGGGGCGGGGCACGCTGGGGCTGTATTTAAGCGCGGGGCACTCTGGGAGCTGTAGTTTGGGGCGGGGCCGCGCCGCGCTTCCCGTGACGGCGGCCGCGGCCGGGCGGAAGTCGGTGCCGCCGCGCCCGCACGTGTTGATACAGGAGGAGAAGAGAAGAGAAGAGGATGGCGGCGCAGGAGGACCTACGGTTCTGCCTGGCCGAGGCGCTGCAGCTGGTGGCGCGCAGGAACGAGAAGAGCAGCGCGGAGCTGAGCAGGTTCCTGGCGAAGCAGGTGGGCAGCGGACGGCGAGGGGCGCGGCAGCAGCAGCAGCAGCCCCCGGGCGGGTGTCACAGGCAACACCGCGCAGGGGAGAGGGCACACCGGACCCCCCGTGCCGCCACCTCCTGCCTCAGCGCTGTGTGCTGTGCCCCGGCCCGGCCCTCGGAGCTCATCCCCGCTCCCTCCCGGCCCTCCTCCCCCTGTCCCCCTGGGGCGGGTTCCTGCCCTCCCTCCCCTTCCAGGAGGCAGCCCGTGGGGCGGGTCCTCTCCTCTGTTCTGGTCCCTCTCCTATTGCTCTTCCCGAGGGGGCGTTTCGCCCCGCAGTGAGAATTTCGGGTGTCTCCCCTGTCCATTGCGGTGACTCTGGAGAGAGGGGTGCGATGCTGTTTTATCAAGCACCGGGACCGTAGCCAGCCCCTACCCTGATGCTATTTGCCTTCTTTCATTACCGTACAGCATCACGTGAGATAAAAAAGACAGAGGAGTGGATTTTCTAAGGTTTGCTTCGAGAGTTTGTTATTTTTACTCGCAGTCTCACAGGTTGTATGTATGGCCAAACTTCGCGAACGCTGATTTGGGCAGGGCTCTCCCCACGTGGCCGTGCCCTTCCAGCCTGCACAGTGGAGGTTTTAGGTGAGGCACAGCGTGCACAGAACTGGCCCCACCGTTTAAGCCCTAAGGTCCATCTGTCACGGCCGAGCGAGCTTGGACAGTGACAGTGAAGTCCTCGGGACTGTCACAGCACCCGGTACTAACCGGGGCTGACCCTGCTGAGCATCCCAGATGTGACGGGATGGGATGGCAGGGAGGCATTGAACTGCCAGGGGACGGTCCCCACTGAGACTGGAACTCAGGACCTTGAGATTCAGAGTCCAGAGTGCTCTCCTTTACACCACGGGACCACTCCCTCATGGGTTGTACTGGTGTTGGAAACAGGGTCCCGTATTCCCTTTCATGCTTTGGGTGCCTGAGCTCTGGAAAGCACACCTGCCTTCCAGCAGAGCTGGAGCCGATCTCGCTTCTGTCTCTGAAATGCTTGAAGAGATGAGTAACAGGGTAACAGCACATCAGGTCTTGTTTTGTTAATGTGTTTCATGACAGACCTTTTGAAGCCCCGAAGTTGTGTACACATTTTGGGGCTCAAAGTCCATATTTTTCTGAGTGTCTAGGAAATTTCCCAGTTGTTTGAAGATGAAAAGGCTAAAGTACTATTTTTTTTCCAGACTATTGGCTTTTGGTCTGGATTGCTGTCTCTTACTTATGGTTGGGGAAGGCTTTCATCCTGGTAGTGAAGATTCTTTGTTGGTACACAGATGGCTTTTTCTTCTGTTGCTAGAAATCACAGGATCAAAGTAAAAGTGACGTGAATTTATATTCCTGAGTTGAAGAGTGGATGCTAATTGGTGGGAAGCAGTGATGAAGGCTTGCTGTTCAAGAGAAAGAAACAGCTGGGAAACAGAGACAGGGATGATGTGGATATATGATGTAGCAGGCAGATGGAGCACTGAAACTGAAGTGTGTTACCCAAATCTGAGACTGGGAAAGAGACTGTGTCCTTTCCCTTGTGGTGACTATTTGGAGGTATACTTCAGGTTTAAAAGACCTCCTGGGGGAAATTATTAAAGAGTAATTCTATAGAGGGAGTCTGGAACAGCACATTAATTAACAATGACACATCCTTTTGAAAACTGAATTGCTATTTCCAGGCTATGCATCTGGGATTATGTTAGGCTTATCTTGCCTAAACAGTCTGTGGTTCCAGTCCTCATACCTGATTTCCCAAAAGTTTCTTTGTATGTAACTTAGGAAGTGTGCCTTCTGGAAACCTAGAGCTCCCTTTGCTCTGTACCTTCATTATCTTTTTCTGGCAATTTATTTCTTCAGTGTTCCATAAAGGAATGAAACCTGCCCACGAGTGCTAAGTAGGGAATAGTCTTTTGAGGTTCATAGTAAGGCAATATTGAATGTGATCATGGAAGGTCTTGTCACATGTGCTTGATTATGTAATAGAATTGGAGCCTTTTCTATACAGTATTTTTATGTAATGTTAACTCTGCAAAGGTAGAGCAAATTTCTGTGCTCCTTTTGAGGAAAATAGGATGAAAAGCTCTCTAAACCATTCTGTTTCCTGCCTTACCACTTTTTAATAATTTAAGCAAACTGTGTAAACAGTAGGACTCACAAATGGCTGTGATGTGCCCGAAGGTCTGTCAGAAAGTCTTCGTGCATAGAATTCTAAATGCTGTTTTTTGCAAATGTGTGTGTTTTGGCTCCCTGTGATGGTGTAATTTCAGTAAAGAAGTTAATTCCTGTGAAGGTAAAAATGCTACTAGGAATGGAACTTTTTCACAAAAATATCCTTACTCATTTCTGCATTTTGCATCTGCTACTATGCATGTATGGAAAGACGTAAATCAAAACAATCCTGACCACTTTGGATATTTCTTTTTTTAATTCTATGGAACCATCTTAAGTGGACTGGAGATCTCGAGCACACAATTCTCAATTTCCTTTTTTAATTTGTTGGTGGTTTAGCTTGTCATCCTTAATTTTTGCCTTCCATTTTGCTATGTAGCAATGAAAATTGTCTTAATAATAACCCCAAGCTCTTGCTTATAGTCCTTCAGTCTCAGCATTTGATGTTGATAAATGCCTTTATTCCTTTATATCAATAAATATAAGGAAAAGAGAGGTGACATAGCTGTCCCAAATTCACACAGCTACTCATGGGCTGTCAAAAAAAATGTCCTGACACCCTGGCTACTGAGGCTGTCTTTTTTTTCCTCCTAAAATATGACTTCAACTTTTTATTTGAAAGATTAATTATGCTTTACATCATGTAGTGTTATAAATAAGGGAAGTTATGTTGCACTTTTATTCCATCCTGGGCTGTATTGTCATCTTATCCTTCTAGTTTTTGAAGTGCTGTGATTTTGGGGAGACAGCCTGCTTATGTACAAAATCAAAGAGAACTTTCTTGCTACCCTTGAAGGAGAGATCTGTCCAACCCTGTCAAGGAAGTTGTGCTGGAGGAAGTTCCAGCTTGTGCTCCTTGAGAAACTGCATATACCCTCTGCTTTTTATTTTTTTTTCTTGAAATGCATGGGGTTTAGGAAGAGTGTAGGCTTGTGCTTTGCTTTTTCTTACTGAACAGGACAGCTGCCAAAAGAGTGGTGCTGCTTTGTTACCTTTTTGCCTCTTCTCAAGGCCAAGCCACATCTTTGTGTCACTCCTCTTATTTTGAACCCAATGAGTGTGCTGATGTGAAAAATCCATTCATCTTTCCCACCCAGTGAAAACATTGTAAGAAGGATTAATTTGGATCATCTTGCTAAATGGATTGCTTCACAGTCATACAATGCTAGAGCTGTTGTGTGAGGGAACAGAGACAAGAACATGTGTTCTGTGTTGGAGGGGAAGAAAGATTTCCCTCTCTTCCTCTTATTCCCTCCCGCTCTTCAGAAGCATCCCATTGTTAAATCTCTACATGGTGTAACCTGTGAGTCATGAGCAGAAATGTGGCTCTCATGTGGCACCAGATTGCTCATTGCTATGGTCCTTTTTTTTTTTTAGGAATCTTGGGGTTTGGATTAATCTGGTTATTAATGAAGATTTCTGTACCTTGTGAGCACAGAGTAAATGTGCCATGCAGGTTGGGAAGGAGGAAGGTGTGCAACATGGTGCTAGAGGGCCAACTGGGATTGCATTTGGTTCCAGGTCCCAGTTCTAGCTGTGTGTCTGCTTTGTATGTCTCATTAATAATAGACAACGTGTGTGTGTGTTCCGTGTTTGGAGGCACAGTCTTTGTGATGCTTTCTAAAAGCAGCTGTTTGGAACCATGTGTGTAGATTTACAGTCCCAAATTTGGACACTTTCAGGTCAGCTGTCTATTGCTACGGGTTGAGAAAGCTGAGTATTTGATTAAGCCACTCTTAGTTAACAAAAACCCCACTGACAATATTCTTTTCCATAAAATTTTTAATTAGGCTCTGAAATCAAACAGATGGTCTCTTTGTAGAATGAGAATGTTGCCACTGTGATATTTGGACAGTTTTATATGTCCTAAGGGTACTACACACAATGATTAAAAAACTGCTTGCTCTCACAGAATTGCTAATGGCATGAATTTGTCGAACAGTAGCCATGTACCTATGGAGTTTTACTGAGTCAGTCATATTGTATATTTACTATTTTATTGTTAACTGGTTTTATTTGCTACTGAAAGATGCCATTAATAAATTAAGCATCCTGTTGTGCCTTGTTTGGATAGCCAAGCATTATCCCACCTCCCAGGATCTGCTTCTTATCAGCCTCTTCCCAAACCTGGCTCAAATGCCAGCTTGTAGCCTCTGGTGGTGGGTGCTCACCCCCTCTGCACCTGGGCTGTTACCTCCCACATAATCAGCAAAACACCCCGCTGCTTTTGCAAGTAACCAATTTTTTTGATCATTAACCATTAACATTCCATTCTCTCACACACAACAAACCATTTTTATGTAAAAGTAAAAAAAAAAATTATCTCAACTTCAAAACTGCAGATAGATGCTGCTCATTGTCAAGACCGTTGCTTGCTGTAATTGCTGTTAGAATTATGGAAATAAGGCTGTGATCATGCATGATTGAATGCTTCTTTTTTGACAAAAGGTGGTGAACATGGAGCAACTGATGCTTTATTCAAAAACTCAACTTCTTACATGTTTTGTGGCTTTCATGAGGCAGAGCTGTTAAAATAGTGGAAATTGTAGTAACAAAAATGTATTAGTTGTTATAACATTGTCCGAGGTTTTTTCTTTAAAAAAGTTAAAAAATTATTTGTTTTACCTTTCAGCTGTAAAGTCTAATTTAGTATTTGTATGCTGTTTTGTAATTCTTATTTACTGTATCATTCTGCATTTTACTCTTTTTTTTCCGTATTTTTTTAAATATGGAGAGCTAAGTCAATTAAATACTTGCATTGGGACTTTGGATTCCCTTCTGAATTTGAGTTATTTGTTCCTGTAAAATTCACTCTGAATCCTGTGTGGATAGTTCTGAAGTTAAAAGTCCAAATCATTTTCCGTCTAACCTGTTCTTGCTTCCCATTCTCTTAGATTTGGACTCAGCAGGATCGGCAGTGCATCCTCGATACTTTAGCGCAGTTACTGCTGGACAAAGAATGTACTCTGTTGATTGGCCGTCAAGTGCGGCCAATCTTGTTGGATTTGTTGGAGAGAAACGCAGAAGCCATTAAAGCTGGTGGCCAGATCAACCATGACCGGCATGAAAGGCTGTGCGTAGCCATGAGCAAGCTGGTTGCTGACCACCCTGACGTTTTGCCGTGAGTAAAGTGGTGTTACTTTGTGCAATGTTCGAACTTAGGGAGTATGTCCTTGTCAGCGTTCACTGGTGATGAAAGGTGGTGTTAGAATTTGGATTGTCTCCCTCAGTAACAAGTGTGTTTTGAGTGGAAAGAATTATTTAGACAATACGAGTCTGAAACACAGCTTATTTCAATTAAATTGTGTTGTAAGATCTAATGTGATTTTCACCTATGATCTAAAGAAAAGCAAAACAGCTGCCATGAAAGTTGTTCACAACTAAAATCTCTGCATTTAAAATTAGACCTGTAGGGCAGTAGAATATGAAGTTACTTAGGGTAGGAATGAGCATTCCTTTTTCAGTAAACAAGAGCAAAGATGTTTCACCTTGATAATTGACTAATGATTTCTAATAAGGTGAAGTATCTGTTGTCATCTGATTGCTGAAGTGATTTTCTTTCCCAGGTTTGGACCAAGTTAGTTATAGGCCTTAGTTCTTAGTACCATCAATTACTCTCTTAGAACCTCTGCCCTGACATTTTTATTAGTGGCTGGTTTGCTTTCCTCTGGCTTAGAGGTCTGTGTTCCATTTCTTTCTCTCTCTTCTAAAGTTTTGCTTTAAGGTACTTCAAGACTACATCACCAGTTTTCCAGAGGCTTTTCCTGGAGAGCTCAGATGCAAACACGGTCCGATATGGGCGCAGACGAATGAAGTTACGAGACCTCATGGAGGCAGCCTACAGATTTTTACAAAAGGAGCAATCAGTTTTCCGGGAACTATGGGACTGGAGTGTGTGTGTTCCACTCCTAAGGAGTCATGACACTTTAGTCCGTTGGTAAGTTAAAACCCAAAATCTTCTCCTTTGAAAAGAAGTATCTGTATGTTGAACTGTAGTTAACAAAGTTCACGTGCAAGTAGAAAGCACCTTCAATAATACCAGAAATCCTAGCAATGGTATCTGTAGCTGTATCTCTTACCTGATCTTTTGCAAGCTTTAGTGATCTATCACAAAGTGAGTTTTAGACTAGCTCTTAGATGTGCTTAAAGCTGTGGTCTGAAGAATCTTTTCAAATAACTTCAGTTGGCGCAAGTTGGATTCAAGGAAGATGGTAAACTTAATGCTTCATCTCTGCTATGAGCTTGTTGGTGTTCTGCATGCACTGTAGCAAAGTTGTCCCAGAAAAAAGTAAAGACAAATCTGTGCTCAATCCTCCTTGCCTCTGAATCATATATTTTACTATTCTGCATTGATACATAGTTAACAAGTTGGTTCTTTATTCTATTCTTTGTATATAGATCTCTCAGGTACTGTAAAAACTTGGCTTATTTAAAGCTGTGCTCCATATTGGCCTCGTTACAGGTTTTGCATGTGATTTTGGTCAGATGTGATGTGTGTTATGTTAGGTGTCTGCCTGCAAGGCTTCAAAATAATCTCACATTCTATCTTATTTATGTAAGAGGGTAGTATTCATAGTTTCTTTAATTTTAAAATAAGTCTTTAATAGTCTTCGTTTTTTTAAAACATAAATTTGGAATTATGTTTGTATCATAATTTTAAAGTAAAGCGTATAATTTAGGAAGGGCAGAAATTAGTGTTGTCAAATCTGTGAGCTATTTATGATGCTCTTCAGGATTACATACAGTTAGATAATCTTAGAAGAAGAGGTAGGACTTGTAATACATTGGATAGAATTGGTTTACCCAGTGTTCAGCTAATAATCTTAAGTGAATGAGCTGACTTTTGAACTTTATTCTGAAACAATCTCCTTCTGGCTTCTCTTCCCTCCTCCCACACCAAGCTCATTGAAAAACTTGTTCTTGGAAGGTAAAAAACAGTGTTACAATAAATGAAAAGTTGTTTTTGACTTAGGCTAAGTGTCCTTTTGTTGCAAGACAACTTTATCTAGTAATGAAGTGAAGACTTGGGAGTTGTTGGCTTCTTTTGGTCCTGAGAATTGATTTAATTGCATTAGGTTAACTTTAGAACTAGGACGAAGTAGCAGTTTTGAAAGGGAAATGATGAGAGAAAAAGAATCAGGCAAGGAAGACCTCATTTTCCTTGCCTCATACGTTTGCATTCATTTATTTGCATAAGTGCATTCCTTTACTATATTTCTACTATTGATAATTCAGTTCTTCAGAGAAATGTTAGTTAATTGGTGTATAAATATTAAACTGTGCTGTGATGGGATTGCTTTTCTCGGTTCTGAGATACTTCTCTAGTCTTAAAGAATGTTAAGCATAGTGCTAAAATAATTTCTATGAATAAAGTTTTCTGCACGTTTTTCCAAACTTGATGCTTTGACTTGCAATTTACAATTGTCAAACTACATTTCTTTAGACTATGTTTTGATGTGATTTGTTCTGAATATGATTTTTAGGTATACTTCAAACTGTCTTGCTCTGGTTACATGCATGAATGATGAGCATAAATTGTCTTTCCTGAAGAAGATATTCAATCATGAGGAGCTGATACATTTCAGACTAAAGTAAGGACTTTTAACATCTTGAATACTATTTGGTTTTTTGATGGCTTTCAATTGACTTAATATTAACACGGGTTTCACAGGCTGCTGGAAGAATCTCAGCTGCAGAACGTGGAACAAGCCCTTGTTTTGGCCAATCCAGACTCCTCATTTTGGCAAAAGGAGAAAGAACTGAAATATACACAAGGACATATTGTGTCAGGCGACCTCTCTGCACATGTAGTAGCTGTATGTGGCATTGTGCTGCCTAGGCTACAGTGCGTTTCTGAAGAGCAGGTATGTAACCCATGGTTAAATCCGTACATTTTTTATGTTTTTAGCAATCTCTTAAGTAAAGTGAACTGACTTTATTTCCTGATTAAATGCTGTTGAGATACTACAGGTAATGCATGGATCTTTAGCTTTCTCAGTGTGTGCTGTAAGCTAGTGTTGTATGATGTAGGCACTGCAAAGAAGCTGTGCAGTGGAATGAAGCAATGAAGGAGCAAGAGTACTGTTCACTTTATCTTCATGTAGCAGTTTGTTCAAACTACTGCAAATGAATATTCAGCCTTACATAGTATCTCCAGTCCAAGTTAGGGTGATAATCTGTAGCTGAGTAAAGCCAGGATATGGTAGAGTTGCTTTTACCAGTGTAGTGTAGGTTTTTGTGCTATACAGAAAGGTATCCCAGTTTAAAGGTAAACTGGCAGGAGAAATGGAACCAACTCGAGAGATTACAAGTCAGAGTTACAATTTATTAAAAAGATTACAATAAATACAGTGATACAGGGAAAAACTGGTTTTAACTCACAAAACCAGATGTATAACCCAGCACCCTGGGGCACAAACAGAATGATGTTCGTCAGCCCTTGCGCTGAGCCCCATGTGGCCCCCCTGAGTCTGAAGTAAAAGGAGAGGAAAACCTGTTGGTGAGGATGATGGTCACAGTCTGGTTGAGAGTGGTAGTTTCAGTCCTGTTGAGGTTCTGGTCCTCCTCTGGATCCAAAGAGTAGTACCAGAAGTCCCAAAACCTGAAGATTCTATATGCTCAGGTTCAGGTGGGTATGCCCAGCACCTCCCCCAGGGCCAGAAGTTTCACTCTGTGAGTCATGGGATATTTTTGGAGTCTTTAATGGTCTAGGTTGTTGTATTATGCCAGTCCCTAATGGCCCATTAGCAGACACAACCCCCGAGGCTGGATGTGAAGGTGCTAATGCCTCCCTGGAGGGGAGTTATCACAGCTGAGTCATTGGTTTGAAGACAAACACTCCCCTGTCTCCCAGAGTTCTTTAACACCCAACCTGTAGCCTGAGGTGTCAGGTGTGCCCTGGGCAGCTGCTGCAAGCTACCATTATTAACAGTTCATGAGGCATGAACAGAGGGTGTAGAATACACAGTTTTGGTTATACCCACATAGTGATAAAATGGTCCCAGACCCTACAACTAGGACAGCATGTTATGAAAAGCCTTTCTCCGAATATATGCTTAGTTCTTCTCTTAAACCAAAAGAAAATAAGGCTGCTACTTACTTGTCTAGAAAGCAGAAAGAAGGCCAAAGTAGTGAGTAAGAATTTACTGACTTCACTTGAGCAAAGCATAATGCAGAATATAGTGCCTAGAGTTTCAGGAAGCTCATCAAAGGCATAAATGTTTTTGAATAGTATTTAACATTTTTTCTCTTGAATTGCTTAAGCTGTTCAGATTCCTCTTTGCATCTGAAGCCAGTATTCTTGACTGGTTTTTTCTTTTAGATAGTTTCAGCGCTTAGCTGAGGTTTTTTGTTTAATTTTGTAACAGTGATCTACAAAAGGACAACAAAATGAAGGAAGACTACCAGTGTCCAGAATTTTTTTAGTAGCAGGAGCAAAGAAAGAGGATTTTTCCCTTAAATTTCAATCCTCACCTTTCCCCCTCCCTGCTTCTGTTGTTGAATTTGCTCTTTTATAGCATTTTCAGATTTTTATAGGATTGAGAAAGTGGTTTGAAATTCGTTGTAGTAGGGGGGAACTCTAGAGCTGTTTCAAAAATTCCTACTGCCATGCCAGTGTCACTGCTGCTGCAGCTGTGATGAAGCTGGGCCATGCTATTGAGAAGGAGCAAGCCCTGATTTTCCCATAGACCCCCTAAAAATCCTAAAGCCTGTGAAAACCTGGTTGCTCAGCCCTTATCGCTAGCATGCTGTGTTCTTTTTACCCAGATCTGGGCTATTTGCTGAGTTCGCTGTACCATGGAGTAGAACCTTGAAATCAGGAAGTAGACATATGAATAGGGCAAAATGGTAACAGGCCAAGATTTTTTGCACAGAATTTGGCTGCGTCACTTAGGAATAAGCTAGGTCAGCCTGAGGAAGACCTACCAAGACCCCTGAAAGTGGGGATGAAGAACAAAACCCCCCTACCCAAAATTGATGCCAGAAGAAGACACTGACCCAACTCTGCCCAGAGTCCACCTATCATCAATATGTAATGAGATGTTGTAATCACATGAACAGTGTAGGGAGGATGATGTAATCACCTGGATTCGGATGTATAAATCAACCTGCTTTTGCACCTGTGCTTCAAAGTGAGTTCGTGCAGCATTAGCTGCCTCACTTCCCTGCACAGAAATAAATACCTGCTTGCTGTCGGAATACAAACTTTATCTTTGCAGTTCTTTTGTGGTGTTTTTCGCTATCACTATAAACTGGATTACTGAAAGGATGCTCTCTGTCTGTGAGGGGAGAGAGAACTTCCCTCAAAGGCATGCCTCTATGTTTTAATAGCCACAGGTATTGCACTGCTCTGCTCTACAGTGTATTTCCAGTTACACTGGGGAGATACCAGTGACAGCATAGGGGGTCTGACAAAGATGTAGGAGCAAACTGTGATGGGAAGCAGGTTTTTAAGAGTTTAAAAAATCATACTGTTACCAGAGAAGTACAGGAAACTATATCTGAAAATAAGGTTGGACTGAAATACAAGGTGCTTGTTTCAATGCTCTGATTTCTTTTCTCTGTGCCTTTTGGCAGAAAGTACTAATTTTTGTGCCTTATACTGGGATGTAAGTGACTGTAAGAGGCAAAATACTTGGAGACTCTCTGTAGCATTGATTTATTATCATTCGATAAACTGCATTAATTTCATTTTGAATAAAATGAAAATGTTACTGAATTTACCTTTCCATTCATTGGGTTTAATAAGCTTATACTTTGACCTCTGCAGAAAGAAGTAAATACTCATTTATTCAGTTAATATTCATACTTGCATCATCTGAATCTTAACTACTGTTTGATTTTTCCTGTGATTTGGATCCATTCTGATGAGTTAATTTCACTTGTCAATCAAATACAATTTGCAATATACATGTTATGATTGAGTAGTTAATATGCCTGTACTGACAACTCAGTGTGAACCCCTTTGGGAACAAACTGTACATATAGTTTTTATTAACTGTTTCATTTATAGTAGGTTTTTTTATGAAATCTGTCATTAAATATAGCTTTAGACTTCTTTATTTTCTTTGGTATGCAGATCTGTGGGCCAAAATTTTTCTAGTTGCTGGATTTGCTTTCCTAATTGTTCTCTGTTGTCTAACCTGTAAAATAAGTAACAGTTTTGCTGTAGTAACTCAAATTTTATGTTTGAACAGGAAAATAACACGAGCAGTTTTGTTTTGGTTGAATCTGCCTTCACAAGTCTTCAGAACCTTGCTATTGCTGTAGCATATCAGACTCCTGTTTTATTAGAAGGACCAATAGGATGTGGCAAAACTTGTTTAGTTGAATATTTAGCAGCTGTTACAGGAAGAGTGAAACCTCCTCATATTTTGAAAGTTCAGCTTGGCGATCAAACCGATAGTAAGGTAACTGATGAATTTGTTTTATGGTTGAATGATCAGACATAATTTTTACTTAAATCATTGGACTTAATTTTTCTGATAAAGTTATATTTTACCCAAGGACCCCACAGTGCCCAGCTCTGTAGTATTAGCCTTCCTGTTGATGAGAATGAATAAATAGATGTGAAGAAAAGTAACTTAAGCTTTTGTAGGTTTTGAAGTCTTTGTGTAATTGTGCTGCATCTGTATCATTCAAATTATATTTTATCAGGGTTTTTCTATGTGAAAGAGCTATATTGATTAATTTAAAAAAAATTTATTTATATTGGAAAAAACATGCTTCCAAAATGATTCAAGCTGGTGCTGAAGGTTGTGTAACATTTTCAGTTTACATGAGCTAATGTCTCTTTAATCTGATGCCAGTTTTTTTGTTGTAAAGATAAGATGAAGTAAGATCCTGTGATGTTGAGGAGGTTTACACTTACATAATAATGACATATCTCTGTCTGTAGAGACAAAATCAGAGGTGAAGATAATTTCACATTCCTTTGGTTTTGCATATATAAATTTTGAGCTTGAATTGATTTATGTTGTTTGGCTCAATTTATATGTAATTTCAAAGGTGATTAGTGTCTATGAGAAGTGCTATCGGAAGGTTTTGATTGGCATGCATAAACACTTTCTTGGATGGAACAGCTGGTTTCAGCATCTCACAAGTGTATCTTTTCATATACATGACTAACACTACCATATTAAGAAAAAGTCATGAAGTTTGAGGTACAAAATGTGTAGTAGTGAAACCATAAACTTAATTATTTAAGCAATGCTTAGCTATGGAAGTTAGTTTGAGAGAGTGGCAACACTTGACTGGTTTTTACCTTTGTATATCTTGCTTTACGTTTCCTTTCACTACTTTAGTCACAGACATTTCAAAAATTTAAAATAAAGTTCACTGCAAACCTAGACAGTTTTCTATGTTTGTAAATCGTGATGACACAGCTCATAAATTCACTTCCAGTTACCTAGTTTGTTTTGATTGCTGTGTTTGTTAGATTATCATACATGTTAACAGGGGAAACCTTTTCTTAATGCAAAGAGGTGCAATGCTGGGCACAGATTACTAGATGGATTTTTTAGTAATGTTAGGGCTAAGTAAGTACGGCTTGCATACCATCGTTGGTCTTATTTGTAATTTTTTCTCATGAGTTTCTTAAGGGCTGTAATGAACAACTCTCTTATTTGTGGATTGTTTCTGTCACAGACGCTGCTTGGTATGTACCGTTGTACAGATGTACCAGGGGAGTTTGTATGGCAGCCTGGAACCTTAACACAAGCTGTTACCAAAGGTCATTGGATACTTTTAGAAGACATTGATTATGCTCCTCTGGATGTGGTATGTAGGTTTATGTTTGCTTTAGGGTACTGGTCTTAATGCCCACGATGGCAATTTTGGGAGTCTAATCACCATGGATTCTGTAACAACAAGCTGGAAATGCTGCTTTTCTTTTAAAAGGCATCAGAAAGAACTAACCTGTCTCTCTTAGCACACCATGTTTGGTTTTGTCACTATTACAGATTAGTCACAACCCCGCTACTGATGCGGAATTTCACTGTGAAGGTTGGAATCGACATTGATAATGAGATATGTGTCCATTTGTTTTGGTATTGGAAAACAAACATGGTCCTAAACACCACAAAATATCATCAGTTTAGTTTATTAGGGTCATGCTGCTAATAAGATCTTTTTAGTGTCTTGTGTGGGGCTACTTTTTTGGTTGTTTTTCTGAGTTTTTTTCTTACATTTTTTACCTCTGGCTTGGATGTTAAGAATCTATTGTTGCATTAAGCATTATAGATTTTAACAGATTTCTTGTTTTCAGCTCCAGAATGACTAGTAAGACTGTCATCTTTCCCTCTTGGAGATAATGGCTGCTGAAAACATGTCATCTGCAAGAACAATGTGCAGTATAGGCCTGCCAGATACTCCACAGATAGTTGTTTCCTTTCACATCTGTTCTGTAAAGCATCCTTTGCGTGACTGAATGAACTGACAGTTTTATTGGGTTCTAGGCTTCTAAAATACAGAAAATTTTTAAGAAAGTTAAGAAATACTGCTTCTGTGTACTAGACAGTTCACTGCCAGGGGGCATGCACTTACTTACTTCTATGGATTCAACTCATTACACTCGCCATAAGCATGCTCTGAGTAGTATCCTGCATTCGTCACGTTCTCCCTTTCTTCAGGTCCTGCCTGTAGGCATCCTGTCTCCTTTTTCCATATCAAAGTGTCTCTGCTTGCCTCCCTCTGTGCTGAGGCTTCCTTGTGGTCCTAACTCCCTTTTTTCCTGTCACTGCCATTACTGTCCTTCAGGGAAGAATAGATTCTTTAAATAGAACCAAACTCTCCTGGGGGTAGCACTGAAAAATGTTGATGTTTGAGAATGACGTCTTTGAGATACAGGTCATCTTTGTTCAGGCTTCTGATGTGAAAGTGTCTAATAATTAATTTGACAATTTAAGAATAAATAGTTTTGATTTGGACTTGTAGTGTGAAGGCTATAATTTTCATTCTCTTATCATCAAATCTGAATACAGGAGAAAGAAGATAGGTAAACATTGTACTGTGACTGCCACTGCTGATTAAAATTACTGGGATCTCTGCAATTCCTGTTAGCATCACTTGGAAGAAGAAGCTGCAGGAACAGCAGTTGCTGACAATGTAATGGTGCTCAGTGGAATTGCTCCAGCATCTCAAGTGTGAAATGAGTGCCGATGGTTGTGCTGTCAGTTAGTTTCACAAAAAAAAAAAGTTTTGTAATTTTTCATCTCCAGATCTCTGTGCTGATTCCTCTTTTGGAGAAAAAAGAGTTACTAATTCCTGGTCGTGGTGACTGTTTAAAAGTGGCACCAGGATTCCAATTTTTTGCAACCAGGAGGTAGGTTTGTAAACTTAAATGCAATTGAGAGTGTGGATATTCTATTTTTAAGTCTGAGGTACTCGGGCAGGAGTATTTTAGCAATTTCCCATTAACAAGCAATAGAAGCCATAGAAGCTGTGAAATTAGGTTTTTTGCTTGAGAGTCTATTGTGTATTGCTCCCTACTATTTAGACTTGGTCCAGTGAGCAGAACAGAACTGTTTCTACAGTGTTCTTCTACCAAAATAGGCAGAACAAACAACAGAGCAAGATGCTTAGTAAAGCAACGTTTTGTAACACGTTTTGTGCTTTTCCTGTTATCACTGTCAGTTAACTTAGTGTCAGTTGTCTTTCTGAAAGTATCTCTAAGGAGATTTTACAATACAGGGAGAAAAACACTGTGTTGAGAGAACAGGTAGAAGGTAGGGTAGGGTATGTGACAGTACACTGATATGTCATCTATGCATGTGCATTATGCTGTAGCAGCAAAACGCAACATTCTTTGATGCAGAGGAATATATACTGAAAATACTGAGTTCTTCAGCAACACTCAGTGTGCTGTGTTTCTTCATGTTGTTTTATTTAGGATATTCAGTTGTGGTGGAGGTTGGTACAGGCAGCAAAGCAGCCATGCTGCTCTTTTGGACAAATACTGGACCAAAATACATCTGGATAACATGAGCAAAGGAGAACTTAAGGAGGTATGGTGTATGTTGCTCTGTTGTGGCTTGTGAATAATTGTTTCAATTAAGGGTAATAAATGTTTTTAGGTAGTAAATTCAAGTGTCTTCCAGTAGAATTTTGGGGGCTGGTGGTTTCTTCTCAGTGCTGATGGTTAATTTTTGTGGTAGTGGTGGTTTTGTTTTGTTTGTTCTTCTTTCAGGTCCTTCAAAGGAGATACCCCAACCTTGCTCTTGTAACAGATCACTTGCTGGACATTTACATTGACCTTACAGGAGACAAGTATCAGGCATCTGAAAACAGTGCGTCTTGCTCCAGTCATGTCCCAGAAGATTCTTCAGAACCAAGATCAGAACATAAGAAACCAAATCTGGAAGGACGAGAACTATCTCTAAGGTTCTTTTCTTTTATATTTATTAGAAGTCAGCTAGCTACAAAGATAGAAAGGTTTATTTTTGTAGTTTTCTTAATGTTTTTTAAAATAATGATAGAAGTTTGAATAATTAAACTGGAATTTTGTAGAAAATGGAAAAATACATTTTTTCATTTTAAAATAACAATGAATGTGTCTTCTAAAGAAACTCAGTCTGGGTTATTTAAACATCCTATTTGTCATACTTACACTTTTTTTTGTGTAGAAAGTGCAAGTTTTGTCATATGCAGTGCTCAGTAGGTATCAGGCCATAAGAGTTAATTCTTAATTAATGTTAACAGAAGATATCAGTGCTAGTTAAGAACTGATACGTGCTGTATAATGTTCTCACAGGAGCTAGAGGATAATGTTTTCAGCAATTGAATATATTTCCCAATCTAGATTATTTCATACTGAACGCTCACTGCGTTCTAACTTACAGGTGATTGAAAATAACCAGATCTGTAGTGTACTATTGATTTCAGAATTTTTATGATGAAGCGTATCTTGATGCTGAATTATTTCTTCCTCTCATACCAAATGTCAATTCTACTCGTAACATTTCTGTAACCTGTAGTGCTTTGTGAATTAGTCAGTAAATATTAGGTGTGGGTGGTGAAGGAAGGTGCTGTGTGTTTTGGCTTGTTTGTACCAAATCTTTTTGTTTGTTTGTTTTTAGAGACCTTCTGAATTGGTGCAGCAGGATTGCTTACAACTTCGACAGTAATTCTTCAACCACAGCAGTGAATATTTTTCAGGAGGTGCGGTAAGACTTGATCCAGAAATTGCTTGCACAAATTCTAGCGTTCTCTCAGAATACTCCATTTGGGAATGTGAGATGGGAATTTACATCTCGTTTTGACTGAAGCAATTGGACTGTAGTTGGAATGTTTGTGATCTGTCTAATCAGAGGCTTTCATTGCTGCTAGGGAGGTTGTTTGCAGTGGTGTGCTGAAAGACTTACTGCTGTCATACAAACAGCGTGTTGCAAAATAATTACAAGTGATAAGAGCTGGGATTCCATGTGACTGAGAGTAACAGTTTTAAGTTCTTTCCTTTTTGTTATAATTTGAGGCTTCTTTTCTATTTTCCTGTGCATCAGTTTACATTCCAGATTGGGAATTTTTGGAGTGTGTGTCAGTTAGAGGCAGTTTTGAGATGTTAGGTCTTACAGTGCTACTTCCTTCTCATTTTGGTCCATTCACCTAAAAATAATTTCTGGGCATTGAAAAATTTTTACTTTTGGTAGAAACCCACTGCATTACAACGTGTAGAAGTTCTTATTACATCCTTTTGAACTCCATTGTATGACTCAATCTGTGGACTGCGAAATGATTTTATTTACCATGGCTGGATTGGATTTGGGCTCATTTAATTTAAGATGGTGCTTGTGAGATCAAATCATACAAAAGCAGTGTTCAAGAAGTTGGTTTTCCTCTTGACAGGCATTGGACTGTTTCACAGCTATGCTGTCCAACCAAGGGAGCAGACAGAAAATGGCAAAAGTTATTGGAAGTAAACTAAACATTTCGAAAAAGAAGGTATGTTAAGCTATAATTAACATGATGTTTATTGCTAGTGTTTTATAACTTGCAGTTTTTCTGCTCATTAAGTTAAATATGTTATGCTATTTTTTCTTTAAAATTATACCCATCTCGGTCACAAACACTATTTTTGCTCTCTGATCTATCTCAGGATCTGTTTTAATCCTGTTTTATATTCAGCTGTGGTTTTTTTTTTTCCTCTGAAATTTCTAGTGAATCTGTTTCAGAGCCAATGACCTCATCATGCAAAAGAAGGATTGCACAGCTGTAACAGCACAGCTGCCTAAGCATGTGATACTTCTGGATGCACAGAGTAGTAAAGAATATGTTTCTGAGGTGGTTTACAGTGAACATTAATCACTTAAATGAAGAAATCAGAGAGAAACAGTGTCTTTACTACTGCTTGTTTTGTAGTCATTGATTACAAAATCAAGTACCCCTCTGGAGCTTAGTAATGCTCTATAAATGGCAAAATTAAACTACAGCTTTTTTTTTGTCAACTATTTGAGTATAGAAATTTGCAAAGAAAATTCCCTCCGTTGTTATTTTAAGATGACAGATGCATCCCTGAAACCTCTATGTTTGTCCTTCTTAGCATTATTTGGGAACAGGAATTTGTTATTCCCTGCAAATGGCAAAATATCCTTGTTTACACAAAGAATTTTTTTGAGGGAGGCTGCTTCTTGATTGTTAAATGAGCTGTTCAAGTTTATGTAGTCGAACCACCATGGAAATAGACAAAGTATAGAAATACAATAGCATAGACCTGTTAACAAGTTATTAAATAAAAAAGTTGTTAGTACAGATAAAAATGCTTCTGAGGTCCTTCAGTATTTTTGGTGATGAGTAAGTAAAATCTGAAAAACAGAATCTTACCTTGAAGAATTAGCTTGCTGCAGAATAATACTGGTAGCATAGCATGGGTGTTCTTAGTGTGACATAAGCAATATCAGTATTGGAAGTGTTGGTGCTTTCTTCACAGGTAGAGTTCTTTTGTGAACTCTATAAACCAGAAATTTTAATACGGGAACAAGAAGTCTCCGTCGGAAGAGTGTGTCTCATGAAGAAACAAATGCAGACTCTCACTGTGCACAGGTACAGTATCTTGCAGTTCCCATGTAAATGGAAATATTTTGTGGTGGAAGAGAATAGACTGCAAGTCACAGGGTTAAGAAAAAATGCAAATTGAATGTTTTCACTTTATTGGAAGGAATGTGAGAGTTCTTTCTCTTGTGATCTGAGTTTTACCTTGTTTATCATTAAGCTTATCTGCATCATACATCTGGCAGCCAAAGTGTGGAGACTGTCAGCTTCTTTGAACTAAAATGTTGATGACTCTATCTTTATAAAGGGAGATTTTTGTAGTATGTGTTGCTAATTCCATTGTCCAGGAAGTTCTTTGGAAACCCTGAATTGCTAGGTTGTATCTTCAGACAAATAAGTATCTTAGAAGGATATCTTGGAACTATTTTTTCAGACATGTATTAATTAAAAAAACCAAATACCCTAAATTCAACCACTACACAAAAGAAATAATAAACTTGAAATGAGCTCCTTGATAAATCTTAATTTTGAGTTGCTTCCTGTTTTTTTTTTTTCAGAGCAAAACAAACCTTTGCTGCCACACGGCCATCTGCAGTATTGATTGAACAGCTTGCAGTGTGTGTTACCAAAGGAGAGCCAGTGCTTTTGGTTGGTGAAACAGGAACTGGCAAAACCTCAACTGTTCAGTACCTTGCTCATATTACAGGTAAATAAAGTGTGAAGACTGTAACTTACATGAAGATAATCTAAAGAACAGCAAATGAACAAACCCACAAGCTGATGGTGCTTTCTATTTCTGTTTCAAGGACACCGTTTGAGGGTTATCAACATGAACCAACAAAGTGACACAGCAGATCTATTAGGGGGGTGAGTCACTGAACATTCTTTTGTCTGTTCTGCATAACAAATTGGCAGTATCTGTTTCATAATGATAAAAATGTCTTAATGAACATGTTTGTGTTCAGACACCTTGTTGTCCTTGCTGAAGAACAGAGCAATTTCACTGAGTTGTGTGCACAGCTGTATGTGGTAGTCATTTGAAAGCACAACCCAATGTTTCTTTAAAACTGGGTAAACTGATCAGTATAAATCTGATGTAATGTTCACTGTATGTACTGATTGGTAGTATTAAAAATAGTTTACTTATCAAGGTGGTCCTGTCTTTATAAAATCTCATGAGGTGCATTTAAAAATGTACGATTTTAACTTTATTCATTAGTTGAGTAAAACACTTCGGAAACCAGTGTTCATTCATGCACATTATTATTGTTTCCGTAACTGGGTTTTGGGTTGGTTTCTTCCTTGAGTTCACAGGTTCCTGTGCCACAAATAAGTAGCTATTCTTTTGCTTCTCTTCAGTTACAAGCCTGTGGATAACAAGCTGATCTGGCTCCCTCTGCGAGAGTCTTTTGAAGAACTCTTCTCTCAGACGTTCTCTAGGAAGAAAAATCAGACATTCTTGGGACACATTCAGACCTGCTACAGGCAGAAACGTTGGCATGACCTGCTAAAACTAATGCAGCATATTCATAAATCTGCTGTTAATAAGGAAGTAAAAGAAAACGCGTCTGGTGAGAATTCAGACTGATCAAAGGCACATCAGTGCCGAGCCATTGCAGGGAGTAGATAAATACTGGTGACTTCTTTTATTCTTTGAATTTGGGTTTGTTTGGGGTTTAGTTTTTTGTTATCCCCCTTTATTACATCTTTTCTTCTGGTTTTGAGAATTGCAGTGTCTCTCCACAATAAGACATGCAGAATACTGTTAGAATCATGGTTGGGTTTGTATTTTATTTAATTTTTTTGCTTTTTCCAACTCATCACCGCTGTCAACTATGTCTGACAGTGTGAAGGTTGACTTGTCTGACCTATGGTACCCTTGACATCTGGTGTCCACTCAAGCACTTACTCATTTGCTGTGCTTTGGTGAGCAGTCCTAGTGCTTTGTGTGTCAGTCTTTGATGTGAACGCATCCATACTTTCAGTCCTGGAACCTCCTTAGGTCTCACAAATAGGTCCTATTTAAAAAACAAAGCAAAACAATGGCAAAAAAACCCCAAACCCAAAGTAATAGCTGTTTTGGGGTAGTAGTAGCTTGCTTTTGACTTATCACTGTCTGTGACTTGCCTAGTGCTTTAATTTGTATGTTGTTGGGTTTCTTTTGTTTTATACTTCACAGCTCATTTTGAGACAGAGGCAATGTCAATAGTTTGTGTTGCATGGAATTGTTTCTGGTTCTAGACCAGCAGAACAAGTGACGGGTTAACTTTCATTCAGTTGGGCCAAGTAAAACTACTTATGAGCTTTATCTCCACTCTTCTTTTAACTGGTTCTTCTGAATATGCAGATACTAAAATAAATGCCCACAAATCTGAAAAAAAAATCAAAAATGAGTGTTTAAAGACCACTTGTTGCAAGTATTGACAATCTTAAAATACATATAAGCTGATATTTGTAACTTGCAAAGTTACATAAGTAATTCTGATGCTGTGTGTAGTTCAGACAGACATTTTAAGCGAATACCTGAAATCAGTGCAATAGTAAATAATGGCACAACTAATGAGCAACACTGTTTTTAATACATACTGAAGAGTTCATTGTTAATCTGTTCTGTCGTAGGGTTTGTAAGTTTGAATTTACTTTTTTGACATGCGTCTTTCTGTCTCTGGAAATTGGAGAGTGGTAACAGTCATATTGGAACAATGTGCAGAATAAGTATTTGTTGTTAAGCTAGGCATGAATAGCAAATTATCTGTACCTGTAGGTCAATAGTGTTCAGTTAAATTTAAAAAATAGTCACTTACAAACAAAACCAAAACAACAATTTTTTTTTTTATTCCTAAGATATCATCTGTAGAACTCAAATGTTTTCATTGCTCAGCCAAGCTTTCTTTTCTATCTTTGTGCTTGAGGCAGCCTGATGAAAATACTATTGGTGAATGTTTTTTTTTAATATTGTTTTGCTGGTACAAACTGAAATTTGTTTTGCTTACAGGCTCACCACTGAAGGAGAAGTGGGAGGCATTTGGTCTTAAACTGAATCATGCTCATCAACAGATGAAAATGACAGAAAATGCTCTCCTCTTTGCATTTGTTGAGGTATTCAGAGTTGCATTTTGATACTAGGAGGAATAAGGAGAAATATTTAAAAGGCTTTGCAATCAGTATTATATAAATAACTTCCTGAGAAGAATATCAGCAGTGTGTCTTATTGTTTCAACTGTATGAGATTAGAAAAAACTTCCTGACCAGTCTTCAGTAGGACATGCTCTCCTTAGAGATTCCTCTTAAGGACTTAATGTTAAGAATCTGTGCTATTTATCTTGAAGTGCTTTTTTTTAAACATTTCAAACCCATGATATGTTCTAATGACATTGTGTGATTAGGAGAAGCTATGAGGTTTATGCACACTTGTTCCTTGTCACATGGTTAGTCTGAATATATGCTCTCAAATTTCATATAAAGTGTGTGAAATGTTGACCAGTCCTCTATAAGATGTGTGTGTGTGAGTAGTTGGAGAAGCTTTGATGAAGTGTAATTTTAATTAAGATTTAATTTCCTTAGGAATGTAATATTATTTGTGTGTTTTGGTTTCTTTAGATTAACTGTCTGTATTCTCATGTAGTGTCAGTGAAGTGTGTGCACCACGGTGATGGGTATCACTGAAAGGCAGCATTGTGCAAATAAGAGATCTTAATTCTGTTATATTTCAACCACTATAAGTGGTGCGGTCCCGTGGCGTAGTGGAGAGTACTCCCGACTCTGGCTCCTAGGTCATGAGTCTCAGTGTACGGACCGCCCCTGGCAGTTCAATGCCTCCCTGCCATCCCATCCCGTCAGATCTCGGATGCCAAGCAGGGTCAGCCCCGGTTAGTACTGGGTGCTGTAGATAGTCCTAAGGACCTCAATGTCACTGTCCAAGCTTGCTCGGCTGTGGCAAATGAACCTTAGGACTTAAACGGTGGGGCCAGCTCTGCGCACGCTGAGCCTCACCTAAAAAATCCACTGCACAGGCTCGGAGGGCACACCCATGTGGGGTGAGCCCTTCCCAAATCTTCGTTCGCGAAGATTGGCCATTATAAGTCGTAACTGATGTAATGGTGATGACTAGCTGACTTCTGTGACTTGCAAAATAGTTGCTGTTGTTGAGAGAGAGCAGTAAAACTGCTATTGCTGTAAAAGGTCTGGAATTGCCATTTGTTTAATCAAGCCATAGATTGCACACCAAGTATTTCCAGTATGTGACTGCTTCAGTTGATAGATTGTTGGTGGTGGTGTGATTAACAAATTGATCTTATTTTTAGGGCACTCTGGCACAAGCAGTGAAAAAGGGAGAGTGGATTTTATTGGATGAGATCAACTTGGCTGCAGCAGAGACCTTGGAGTGCCTGAGTGGTTTATTGGAAGGATCATCTGGGTCACTGGTGTTACTAGACAGAGGAGACACAGGTACCATTTCTGTGCTTGCTTATGCTGTATCTTGCTATCTAGTTGATTTTTCTGTAGTATATGGCTCAAAATAAGTTGAATATTTACTATTCAAATGCAAGTGTGCGAAAAAGAGTGGCATGGTCTTGGTAGACTTCAAACTTTTTTGCAAAAAGTGGGAGGTTCAATTCACTGTGACTCAGGAGATTTCCATGTGCAGAAATTGTAGCTTTTACCTGTTTAGACTGACTCTACATGGAGCAGATCTTTCTGGTGCTCCCAGTAAATGTGACTGTCTCTAAAGACTATTGAAGGATTGTAACTTTTTTTTTCTTTATAAAGTTGAGGTAGCTTGATGGATGCTTGTGAAGATGCAGATACTTCTGATAATATTATGCAAGGTTATTGTCTAAAAACTTTTTATTCTGGCATTTAAAAAAATTAGTAGAGCAACAATAAAAGCTGGTTTAGTTAAAATATACCTTATTTAACATAATGAATATCCTGTGTTTGTCATTACCCATATGTCTCTCATTTCTGTTTCACTATAGAACCTCTTGTCCGTCACCCTGATTTTCGCTTGTTTGCATGCATGAATCCAGCTACAGATGTTGGAAAGAGAAATCTTCCTCTAGGAATAAGAAACAGGTAGGAAACAATGATTCTGTGACAAGATAATTAGTTCAGTCTTTTTTAGATTTTTATTAGTTTCGCAAGTTGACAAAGTGAAGAATGCCTTGTCTGAAACCTGAGGATATAAGTCTGAACTCAAGTTTACTGATTGTGAGAGATGCTTCCCACATTATGGTGAAGGCTTTTCGTGAAACAGCATCAGGAAAATACTTCTGTGAAGTTGCTGAGCCATGAGCGGATGTTCCAGTGGAAGTGTAGACTGTCACTGGGGGCAGGGGAATGATAATTCTTTACAATTAAGGTGTCAGCACCTGGGAAAGCAACTGCAGCATCCTGATGGGGATACAAAAGACAAGTGCTTTGTATCTGTATAGCAATGTTTCCCTTGATAAATCAGAAGTGTTGATGATCTTTTCAAAAAGCTGCACATCCAACCTTGTTCACTTGCTCCACTTGTGGTGGAGCAGATGTGTGATATTCAGAATACTTTGTGTGGCCTTAGAACATCTAAGCTGTGGCCAGAAGGTTGGAGTTTTGGTAAATCCATTTGTCAGTACTGCCTGAATGCAAAGATTTTCTGCACGCATTGATGCAGTTTCCCTCATGAGTGCCAAAGGTTGGATATGTGATGGTTAGAAAGTATGTTCATAAGCTAGAGCTGCCCTGGCAGTGTACTAAATGGGAAACACTGACAGATTACTCAGAGCTTCCACTGTGTATGTTTGCTTCTAGTTTTCCTTTGCTTATTGTCAAGTTTTATTGTTTTATCATTGCTGAGCTGGATACTTGTAAAAGTAGAAAACAACCTGGACGTGTTAGTCATAACAAAATTAGGAATAGGTGGTGTCTCTGAAGTGTCCACTCTGTAAAGTAGAGATAATCAGAAAGTCCACTTTGAAAAGTGCTCCAGCTGTGTCACTGCTTCAGTGTTCAAGCTGTAATATTTGGTTACCAGCTGCAGATTGTTTAAAATTTTAATTTAAGAAAACGCATTCCCACAGTTCATTTTCCATCTAATAAGCTGAAATAATTCAGAAATAGAAATACCTCATTTTTTAATGTACTCTTGCTCTTGAGTCTCTCTGTAGGTCATTTGACAAGTAGTATTCTGCTACTTGAAAAAATTGAAACGTTACATGCCAAGAGATTAATATATAATGCAATTTTAAAAATTTGGCCAGATGTCTAAGTGTTATGGATTGATTTGTATTTTGATGGATTTATTCTTATAGATTTACTGAACTTTACGTAGAAGAATTGAGAAATGAAGGAGACTTGCAAATTCTTATTATGGATTATCTGAGAGGCCTGAATGTGAACAAAAATACAGTACAAGGAATTGTGAAGTAAGTTGATTGTAATCTCTTAAAATTCTTGATGAAATAAGTCACAAAAAGAAAGCATGCAATTGTAGTCTGTGGTTAGACTGTTTTGGGAAACAGTATAATGTTTCCTATGCATCAATTTGCATAGCTTCAGGAAAAGGAAGAGTAGACATCCCTCTTCCTAATTCTGAAGATTTCTCTATTTGTGGGGAGGAGATTTATGTTTTTTTAATTCAGAATTGTTTTCTTGGTGGAGAACATTGTTGCAGTCCTCTATCTGAGACTAAAACGGTTTGTTTCTGTAGATGATACCAATGTAAGTCATGTGTGTTTATCTAGAGTTGCCTTTCTTTCCCCTAGTTTAAGGTGAACTATCTCATGTTTAGAAAATGCAGAATTGGTAGGCACTCTGGGCATATCAAGCTCTCTCAAAAATACAGCTCTAAAAATACTGTGTTACTTTGCTTCACTGACTATACAGATGGCAAAGCTTGGCATGGCTTTCCTAACCTGGAGTTTTTAGGAAAAGTAACAGTTGGAGATAAGCTTAAGTGTTCATACTTGGATTTAATTCCTTAGTGCGATGATCTGATCAATAACAGCTCCTTGTAACTCTTTATTTTTGCAGCTTCTATTTGTCTGTGAGAAAGGAAGCAGAAAAAAAGTTGGTGGATGGAACAGGCCACAGACCTCACTACAGTCTCCGTACACTTTGCCGAGCACTGAGGTTTGCAGCCTCTAATCCGTGCGGCAGCATACCACGCTCGCTGTATGAGGTGATTACCTATGTTAGCATTTGCCTCAATGTGTATTCACAGCAAGGATTGTTTGGGATAGTCCTCTCACATGCAGTGTTGAACAGAAATGGTTCTTTAATCTGTGTATTTTTTCCTTATTTTTCATTTTATCACTAAAAATAATTCTTCTTCTCAGGGCTTCTGTTTGAGTTTCCTGACACAGCTTGACAGAAGTTCTCACCCAGTAGTTCAAAAGCTAATTTGCCAGCATATAGTCTCTGGCAACATCAAAAGCCTTCTCAAACAGGTAGGTAACTAAACTTACAAAGATTTTGGTGTTCAGAGTAGAACTTGTTTTGACTTGGCTTTTCTTCTTTTTCCTCTACATTTCCTTCTTGCAGTTCTGTTTTTCATGTTACAGAGATAAGAACTAGAAAAAATTAATACCATTCCTTTGTGGTTTTTTACTTTGCTTGAAATGTCCATATGTTTGTTAGTTTATTTTTTAATTTGAAAAAATATTGAAGTCTGAATAATTAAAGCATTGTGGAGTGTGGGCAGCTTAATGCAATGACTTCAACTATAAAGCTTTTACAGACTTTTGAGAAGCTTTCACAGGCTTTGTATTTTTAGACTCTGAATGCAGAACATATGGATATGAAGCAAACATTTGTGCTTTTTCTCTAATGGGAGAGGAAGAATCTCACTGGTGCTGGGAGCTCGGCACGAGTTTGTATGGGGGACTGGGCAGGGGGATGGGGAAGCCAGTTTAAGAGATAGGTGTTTGTTTAAGAATAAACCTCTTCATATTGGAAAAAAAATTATGAGTATAAAAAGATCAAAACAAATTTTCTGCTTGGAAACACCCTTCAAAATTCAGTGCTAGGCCTCTTGAATCTTTTTTATCTTCATGGCACTGGCACAGATTTCCGCTTCATGACCCTGAAATTATCAGTCAGGTTTGTCTTGTAGTTTGCAGTCTGTGGCAGGTGGTCATTGCTTACTGCAGGAGTGCTCAGAAATTAATTTAAAATTACTTTTTACAGACTATGTTGTGGTGGTATAACAGTATTTTTTTTTTCATTTGCAAATTGAGACTTACGTGTATAATCTGTTATTTCTGTCATACTTCCTTAGCAAATACCAAAACCTCAAGGAGGGAATTTTATACTTATAGAAGGATACTGGATTTCAGCTGGGGATAAAGAACCTGCTGTAGATGAGAGTTACGTGCTAACCCCTTCAGTTAAGCTTAATCTGAAAGACATTGTCAGAGTTGTGTCTGCAGGGTACGTGTTTCAACTTTTTCCTTAAAAAAGTTAACTGTGTTTGTTTAGGCTCTGAGTCTTGGTGCCTCTCTAGTCTTTATCGTTTGGATGAATGATGTCTGTTTTCCTTCTATTTTACAGTTAACTTTTTGTCATAGTGTGACTTGAATTTGTACCTGTATTTCTTGTTTTCTTAAACCATCTTACTGCCATATCTTGTTTTATTTAAGTTACCATCTCAGAATTGGCAGTAAAAATAACCTTCTTATTTCAGGGTGCCATGAAGAGCTTCGTGGGTAGCTGTTGGCACTTGGGTTGTTAACCATGTTAGTGTGTGGTCTTGGAATACCCCATGTGAATTCAGTGGTGATGTTTGGTAATGTGGTTTGATAATGCTGACACCTTTTCTATGAGAAAGTTAAGGCTCACACTTCAAACTCACTGTTTTGGTTATGGCTCTTAGGACTCACCCAGTACTGATTCAAGGAGAGACCTCTGTTGGTAAAACCAGTTTAATTCGCTGGTTGGCTGCTGCTACTGGGAATCACTGTGTAAGGATTAACAATCATGAGCATACTGACATCCAAGAATATATTGGCTGTTACACATCGGATGCCTCTGGAAAGCTAGTGTTTAAGGAAGGTGAGTGGCCATGTTATATATACTCCAGATTCTTATCTCAGTTCACTGTTTATTTCTTTTTTTCCCTTCTGCTTAACTTGTCTGTTGTATTACAGTGGAGAAATGACCTGTCTGTCATAAAGTTAGTAGCTGCACATTAATGATAATCACTTACATGAATTTCAACAAATTCTGAAGAGCTCATGTCTGTCTCATCATACTTGTCCTGTTGGACATAAAGGAGATAATTCAACAGCTTAAAAAATACTGTTGCTTTATTCTCTGGATTAGCATTTATACTGAGTGAAAAAGGTTGCTAAAAGTGTCTACTGCTGTTAGATTTGCTTTGTTAGATTTTTAACTAGGACTTTTTCTGTTCCCTCAAAGGCATTCTCATAGATGCAATGAGAAAGGGCTACTGGATTGTTCTAGATGAGTTGAATTTGGCTCCCACTGATGTCCTGGAGGCTCTCAACCGTTTGTTGGATGATAACAGAGAGCTGTTCATTACTGAGACCCAGGAAGTTGTCAAAGCTCACCCTCGCTTCATGCTGTTTGCTACACAGAATCCTCCAGGTCTCTATGGTGGCAGAAAGGTGTGTATAATGTGTTCCTTTAAGTAGATAAGACTTTAGGGAATTGACTCTCTTATATTTTTAAGTGTGATGTGAAAACGTTTTGATGCGTAGCTCAGAATCAACATGTATCTCTCAAGAAGGAGAGAGTAAGTGCTTTATTGAACTGGAGCTCATGTATCTTTTAGGAGTGATTTAGAGCATGGTGCTAATAATGTCAAGGTCATGGGTTCAGTGGCCATTTGTGCCACTCACTTAAAGGTGGGACTTGATCCTCGTGAGTCACTTCCAACTCAGAATATTCTGTGATTCTGTAAATACTATACTTGACTTGACATTTCTTGTTCAAGAGCACTTGAAAAGAGATTCTGCTTAGGCTGTTGATGTCCATTTTGTACTGGTTTTTGCCAATTTTCTTCATAGTGACTGGTGTGGTTCTGTGTTTTGGATTTGTGATCAAAACAGTGTTGATAGCACAGGGATGTCTTAGTTGTTGCTGAGCAGTGCTTGCACAGAGTCAAGACCTTTTCTGCTTCTCAACACTGCCCCACTAGTGGAGTAGGCTAGGGGAGCACGAGAAGCTGGAAGAGACAGAGCCAGGACAGTCAACCCCAACTGACCAAAAAGATATTACATACCATGTGAACTTGTGCTTGGCAATCAAAACTGGGGGGAAAGGAGTAAGTGGAGTATGTTAGGTGTTTGTTTCCCCAAGTAACATTTGTGTGTGATGAAGCCCTTATTTCCTGGACGTGGATGAGCACCTGCCTACTAATGTGAAACGATGAATGAATTCCTAATTTTGATTTTCTTGCGCATGCACATTTTTCTTTACTTAATTAAAACTGTCTTTATCTCAGCCTACAAATTATCTCACTTTTGCTCTTCCAATTCTCTTCCCCGTCCCATTGTAGGGAGAATGAGGCTGTGGCTTCGTGGTACTACTGCAGTTAAACCACAACACATGTGAAAGCTTTTATCCTCATCCAGGCTGTCTCTTTAGATTTCTTTCATTATTTATGTGTATGTACTAATTTGCATGCTATGGCACTATCCATATTTCATTTAGATGTGCAGGAGAAGATATATAACATAAGGAATATCAAAGGAAAAAGTGCAAACAATAGTATGGTCTCTTATTTTAGGTTTTGTCCAGAGCTTTCAGAAATCGTTTTGTGGAACTGCATTTTGATGAACTTCCAAGTGCTGAACTGGAAACCATCCTGCACAAGAGATGCAGTTTGCCACCTTCATATTGCAGCAAACTTGTCAAAGTCATGTTAGACCTGCAAGTATGAGAGTCTTTCTTCTTTTAGTATAAGAAATGCAAACATATTTCAAAGTAATATGCACAAAGTAATAGCAATTCCTCGGGAGGGGGCAAGGGGAGAGGTATTGTTATCTGAAAGATATTTAAAATCATAACCATAAGTGATGGAAGAGAACCCACCAAGGTAGTAATTCCAGTGGTGGATGGAGAGTAGGGAAAGTGATGCCAGATTTGAGAGTAAGC
This sequence comes from Sakesphorus luctuosus, assembly GCA_013396695.1. Classification (NCBI taxonomy): domain Eukaryota; kingdom Metazoa; phylum Chordata; class Aves; order Passeriformes; family Thamnophilidae; genus Sakesphorus; species Sakesphorus luctuosus. Next base: position 280,634 of record VWZD01004215.1, on the reverse strand, counting down.
CAGCAGAAAAAAAAACCATCACCAGAGAACCTGGGATTTGATATGTAGAATTATCACTTGCTCTGGATCAAAAGTACTGTATTGGATTTTTAGCTGTCTTTGGATCATGCAAAATTTGCTATTATTTCTAAACAGTAACTTTGGATGTGTTTTGGACACTTCTGTGTTCAACAGGCATTTGACACTTAGTGTGTAGCTAAAACTACCTCATATTTAAAACCAATTACAGCAGCAAAACTAGATTTTCTTTTATTCCAGGTATATATTTTGTTCTTGTTATTTTTTTTATCGTTACCTCAATTATTTTGTTCCTGGTACGTGTCAAATACTTGCCTAAAACAAGTTTGTGTCTGGGAGTCGTGACTGAATTAGACTTTTTTTTTCTGTAGTATTTACTTGAAGTATCACAGCAGAGCATTCTGGTGAGCTTTGCTTGAGGTATTTGAACAAGTTCATGAAAGAATGGCTCATGTTTTGTTTTTATGGCAGTCTTACCGCAGGGGTTCCACGGTGTTTGCTGGGAAGCATGGGTTCATTACCCTGAGGGATCTGTTCCGCTGGGCTGAAAGGTACAGGTTGGCAGAACAGCTGGAGAAGGACTATGACTGGCTTCAGCACTTAGCAAATGATGGTGAGCTCTGCTGCCTCAGCTCTCTGAAGTGTCTGTAGAATTGCTTTCCAACCCTAGTTGTTAAGGCTGATTTTTTTTTTTTGTTGCTGATTAACCAGGTAGTAATTGCTTTCTCTTTCCCTCTGTTTTATAGGTTTTATGCTTCTGGCAGGCAGAGTCAGGAAACAGGAGGAGGTGGATGTTATTCAGAGTGTCCTTGAAAAACACTTCAAGAAAAAAATATATCCTGAGTCTCTCTTCTCAGAGGAAAGCATCAAAAAGCTACTGAGTGAGTTTCCTAGAGAGGCCCCACTGGTAGTTCTATAGGTGTGACTGAAGCTGATGGATTATTGCTTTGTGTTGTGCAGCTAAATCTTCCACGCAGATGTCAGTGATGGATAGAGATTTTAACCATGTTGTCTGGACTCAGGGAATGAGGAGACTTGCCGTTTTGGTGGGACGAGCCCTGGAGTTTGGTGAACCAGTACTGCTGGTGGGAGACACTGGGTAATCTTGCTTTTTATGATGTAGTTCTTTGTAGTGCTGCACCAACCACTGAGTTGGACACAAAATGATTATGTGGGCTTCAGTGCTGCTTTCATCTGAGACCTTTGAGACTGTCATGACAGACTTGCAGCTGCTGTTTTTCACAGTTCCTTTTTGAGGGGCAGTAATTGCATCTCTTTCAACACAAGTCTTTAATGGAATTATTTGCATTGTATATAACTACATAGAAGTTATACCGAAAGTAGTCAAATGGAAGTGAGCTGACTTACTCCCACCTACAGGTGGGGGTACAGGTGCCCTGTAGAATCTCACTGTACCTCACTGGAGTGGCTGCTTCTGGGGAATTGTGACATTTTTCTATTTAAGAGTGCATTCACTTTACATGTTTTAAGAGCTTGAATTGTAGCCTTGCTACCAATTTTCCGCCTCATATGCTGTAAAGGGTGTTGTGGAAGAAGATGCTGTCTTGATCTTGTGCTGGATATAAATTTGTAGAGTAAATTTTTGTAGGAGGGAAGGAAAGAAAAATGCAAGAGAAGAGGAGTAAAATTTGGGTAGTAAATGAAAACTAGCTAGTCAGCAGTTTGTTCCCTCAGATTTGGGCTTGATCTAGACATGTAGCATTTCCAATTAAGTGTAATGTTAGGCTGGTTGAGTATCTGTAAGGTCAGGCTGAAATAAATTTGACTGTGAACCTGCAGAAATCCATCAATGCAGATATTGATTTAAGTTTAATTAAAAAGCCTCTTGTGCAAGCCAGCAACAGTTGTGCCAAAAATGACTTCACTTTACATATATTTTTTTCAAGAAAAAGAACAGAAGGAAATTTGCATGCTGGGCCTTTACCTCATAGGTCTTAAATGAAAATATGAATCCTGTCTAAAGTGAGCTGATTGGTGTGTTTTTGTTGGTGGTGGGTTTGGTTTTTTTGTTACTTCATCCCTTTTAATTAAATTAATTTGTTGCAGGTGTGGTAAAACTACCATTTGTCAGATCTTTGCAGCATTAACAAATCAGAAACTATATTCGGTGAATTGCCACTTGCATATGGAGACGTCAGACTTCCTGGGAGGGCTGCGACCCGTCAGGCAGAGGGCAAAAGACCAGGTTTGTCTTGCATCAATAAAAGCTTGGATAGTGTGACCCCAGAAGCAAAAAGCAGCAATTATTATGACTTCTCATTTCCTTTTCTGTTTCTTAGGAGGAGTCTGATGGTTCTAGACTCTTTGAGTGGTGTGATGGACCTCTTGTTTTAGCAATGAAAGAGGAGGGTTTTTTCCTCCTTGATGAGATTTCTTTAGCTGATGATTCTGTACTAGAGCGACTTAACAGGTATGTCTTAAATGTGTTAGTCTTAAGCATCCTCACTGTGTCTCTTCGTTACACAACTTTTAGCTTCTTTTAGGCATATTTGTTTCCTGGCCTAGGTGAGCTGCTCTCTTAGTTGCACAGTTCTTGCTGAAAGGGACAGTGGTGCAAATAACTGGTCTTATTCATATTTCAGCTTCTGTGCCAGTTTGCTTTGTTTTACTCATTGTCATCCATCTGACAGTGGTGCTGGTTTTAATCATAGTAATACTTAGGCAATTTTTGCTCTTTGAAATTTTTATTACAGCTAAGGTAGAAGCTAGTAGGGTAAGACAAGACAAAACTGCTTTGTCTGGCCAAAATCTTAATTTATGGAAAAATAAAAAGGTATTTCTTTTGGAAAGCAGATATGTTTATATTCACTTGACATATGTTGCTACACTGATTGTGTTGATTTTGAATGCTTTGATTGATGCCATTACTTTCCATTTGGCTTTATAGTGCTGCTAATCTGCATTCAAATAGCTGTATTTGTTTCTGTTTCATGGACAAAATAACATGATGAAAGGATTTGCTTTATTCAAGAACTTGTGTCCCTGGTTACAGAAATTAAGAACATAAACCCTAGTTCAGCTGAAACAGTTTAAACAGCATCTGAAGACACTTCAAGTCATGAGTCAGGTTGGAAAATAAAATTAAAAGTAAAATCTCGTGTTTAGCATCTGCAGTATTAATATTTTCATCCTGTCAGTAAGCTCTTGAAAATGATGGCCTTGTCAAATCCCAGGAACAAAACCAAAACCAAACAAAAATACCAAAACAACCTGAAAAATAAAATAAAAACTCAATTTCATTATATGCTTGCAGTAGTATCCCACATTTTAGTCTTCTGTTACACATTACATTGGGTAAATGAAAGTTTAACCAGGCCAATTAATTTAATTTTCATTCTTAAATGACCTTTTGAAGTGTGCAACAAAGCTTAAACAATTTTTTAACCTTCTCTATAGTGTTCTTGAAGCCGAAAAGACATTGGTACTTGCTGAAAAAGGTGGTCAAGATGATGAGAAGAATGAAGTAGAACTATTAGTTGCAGGGAAGAAATTTCGTATCCTTGCGACCATGAACCCAGGAGGTGACTTTGGGAAAAAAGAGGTAAATGTCTAAACATCTGAAAGTACAGCATGTATTTTCTAGTCATTGATGCCTGAAATTCCTTCAGAAAGGTGCTCAAAACAACCTTAGGGGAGAAAGGTAGATAAGTACCCTTTATTTAGAAGCTTGTAGGTGCCCACCATGAAGCATGTGCGCCCATGGTCAGGGATGTTACAGTTTCTATAACCTCCAGCCACTAGCATGTATGTTATCTATAGCCAACCCTGGGTACCAATTTCCCTTGATGCCCACCTATAGAGACTGCCCCTTGGAGAGGCTCTGGGCCCTCTTTATTGTTTTATCTTCAAGCTATCTTGCAGGTGTTTCTTCAAAATATCATGTCCTTGGCAAAGCATGAGAAAGTGTGCAATGATTTCCAAACACCACCTAAAAATGTGAGCAACCCAGAACAATCCGTGTAACCTGTATAATTCTAATAAAAATCTACAAAATATACACAAAAATCCTTAGGCCTAATCATATTGATCATTAAATGATTGGAGGAGCAGTGCAGAAATTTGGGTATCCAGTGCTTTCTAGTAGGCATCTGCTTCATTGTTCTAAAGGAGGTTTAGGGTGTATCTGTTTTGCATCAATTATGTGTAGTAGCATTTTGACATTGTAAGTCAATACTTCGCAAAATGTCAAAGAAAGCTTCAGGCCTCTCAATACTCTAGGTAGGCTTGATATGTAGGATATTTTGAGTACAGGAACTGTGACTTGTGAAGCAGCTCTTAACATGAGTCTGGAGTAGCACAAAGTTACACAGTAGATTATTTTCCCTAATACTGACAGAAGTCTTTTTTAATAAACAGAAACATCACATCCCAAGAGGTCCTTCTCATTCAATGAAAAATTTCTGTTTCTGAACTTCAGGTTTAAGTAACTAAAAACAGTTTAAAGAAAACCCCAAAACCCACAAACTTCTCCCAAAACCTCCACAATTCTTAAGCAATGTTGGAAGGTAGGTCTAAAAAAAAGAACTATAATTTGTGTCTGTAAGCAAAAAGAGTTTACAAAGCCATTGTTTGGTACATGGTGTCCTAGAATGAAATGCAGCTTTGTAGCTTGCAAACCAGCTCTGTTGCTTCCCAGATTGTTTTGAACTTTCAACCATTTCCTGCACTGGTGCCACGATTAGAAATCCTAAAACCTGCATTCTCTCAAAGATTGTTACAAAGCATCCCTGTCAAAATTAGAAGGAAAGATCTAGCTTGTTCAGTTTATTAATGGTCTGCAAGTTCAGTGGCTACAAGGCTATTGATTGACTGAGGCACTAAGGAGTGTGATGGAATGTGACTTGACTTGCTCTGTCATTCTGCTTGTTTGCAGCTTTCTCCTGCTTTGCGCAATAGATTTACTGAAATATGGTGTCCACAAAGCAATGGCCGTGATGACTTGATACAGATTGTAAAACACAATCTTCATCCAGGATTGTCTCTGGGTGCAATAAACCATGAAGGTGGGTATTCCCGTGTAAATACAGTATTCAGCTGTGTATTCAGACATTGCTAAGAAAATAGTTTGAAGTTTGCCACCTGTTCCTCAGAATTTGCACCACTGTGACCTGTTTTCTTTTAACTACATCACTCTCTGAAGGCAGTTATGTATTTTGGACTTTGTTCTTCCCTCACTGTGTATGCTATATGGCTAGCCAGAATTAAGTTCAAGGTTGTATTTGTTTCACCATCCAGGGTAGTTGAACTATTGCAAGCCCTTCGGTGTCCCAGCTTGGTTTCAAAATAGGATGTTAAAAGAACTGGAACTTCACTTTCTGCCAACAGCCTCTTTGTTAGTATTAGTCATTTGATTCTGTCTTGTTACTTGAATTTAAAAGGGTCTATAATGACAGCATAGGTATGAATTTACTCTTCAGTTATTTTTCCTGTTAAGATATAGAGTACCCATCACGTTGCTCTGCATTACAGCTGTACCTACCTAGAGATGTTTTTTGCAGCAATGTAGTAGATGTGGCCAATAAAATTATTTTATAACTCAAATTTATTTGATTTTTATTTATTTGATTGTTATTTATTTTACTCTCTTTTTAGGGGCAGACATAGCAGAACTCATGATGGACTTTGTTGAATGGCTGACTAATCAGGAGTTTGGTCGCCAGTGTATTCTCAGTGTGAGAGATGTCTTGTCGTGGGTTAATTTTATGAACGTCATGGTAGAGAATGAGTCAGATGCTACCAAGGGTTATAGCCACCTTCACATTTCTCCAGTGATGTCTTTTATCCATGCTGCATGTTTGGTATATATTGATGGAATAGGATCGGGTAAGTCTTCAGTGCTCATTTAGTGAGAGAAAATATGAAACTATGTGTTTGTATTAATATTTTTGCAAACAAAATCCCTATGGCAAAGGGTCATGATGATAGTGATGGTTGAAGAAAGGGGTTTGGAAATAAGGTGTCTTTAATTCCATTGCTCACAGAACAATTTATCTGCAGTAAATAGTATTGGAAGCATTGGCAAGCAAAAGCACTAAAACAAGATACAAACCTGTGTGCACAAAAGCAGCATCTTTGAAGGAATTGACTTTCTTAGTCATAAAATGAATGTGCCTAGTTATGTTTGTGAAGCACGCACTTACTTGACTTTTCTAATAACAGGTACAACATCCTGCTCAGCTGATACAGCTTTGTTAGCTCGTGAAAAATGCCTGACATTCTTATATGAGAGAATGAGTCAATTCTTTGAGCTGACCGATCATCAGAAGAATGAACTAAAGATTTATGACAGAACAAAGGAAAAAGAGTTTGTATGGATGGACAACTTTATGGGAATTCACCCCTTTTTTATTCCAAGAGGCAAGAAACTGTGGGAGTGGGTGGACATTTATTCTGTGGTTCATATTTTCAGTAGCTTTGTTATTCACTAAATTTAAGTAGGATACATGATCCATCACAGAAGAATTTTTGTTCTCAAGCCTCAGAAAAAAGCCTTTTCTGCCTCCTAAGTGTGTGGATTGCAACTCCATCACATTTATTAAGAAGATGTATCTGTTAATTCCTTTCTTTGATGACTTCTTAATGGTTAATGGCCTAATTTTTGTAGACTTTTTTTGTTTAACAAAGCTTTTTAAATTTGAGTTGTAGTTTTCTGTCACTTTTGCATGGCCAGAATGCCTTTTAAGTTCCAGTAACTAAAGCTTCAGCTTATCCTGGCCCTTGTGTAAAGCATGGAAAGCAGGGATCCTGAGTACAATGCTAAACAGGATCGAGACTAATGACCTACCTTGGTGTAGGCTCTCAAAAATTTGCTGCAATCTTTGCAAAATTGTTTAGCCCCTCCATTTCAGTTCCTCATGGGACAAATTAATGCAAATGGAATAGTGCTTTTTACCTTTAAAATACAGTGACAGGACTAAGAAGTGATGACTGTGAGCTTTCTAATTCAGCTGGTTAGTTTTTAGCACATAGATGTGTACCTAATGCTGTGTTAATCATTCATGTTTGAATGTTTTGGCATTTATGGATTGTGTCAGTAATGTCTAAAGTTGTACAAGGTGTAATGCCTTTTTGTAAATTGCTTAGTTCCCCTCTATTGATTAGGTCACAAAAGGAATTTCTGGATCCTTTTCATACTAAACAGGTATCAAGATGTTTAAGATAAATTGGTGATGAATATCTCGACTACTTGAGCAATGCTGTATTACAGATTTGGGGGAGTGATGCCCCACTGAGCTATACTGGCTGGAATTTGGCAGACAAGCTCTGTACTCTCTCCCCTCCATATGCCACAATAACAATGAAGAGAAAGCATATTTTAATTAAAGCAGTCTTCCTTTACAGAAGTGGTAGTGTATGGAACAGATTAATATATTTTTCTGTAACATGACTGAATTGGATCCTTCAGTGTCAGTTTTTAAAGAGCTGCTTTTGAGTTTTAGATCCTCATGTCTGAAGCACAGGGAGAAGATTAACATTTTTTCCAGTGACAGTTCTCTAGTTTAGGTCATGAACCAGGAGGTGTTGAAGTTTCATGGCAAAATAAATGGTATATTTCTATGCTTTTTGCGAAGTTCAACATAAATATGCAGAGATAGGCTGAGATGCAGCGGTGTGTCAAACAGAAAGTGTACGTGCCTGATCTCTGAGAATGGCATACAAGCTTGATCTCCATAGCTTGCAGTTTACAGACAGTGATGTCATTCAGAGACACACTGTCAGCAGCTCCAGCATAAACATTCTGGTTTACCTTTCCTTTGTTTTAGGCCCTGTTCTCCAGAGGAACAACATGACAGATTATGCTTTAAATGCTGGGACTACAGCAGTGAATGCACAAAGACTGTTAAGAGCCCTACAGCTTAACAAACCTATTTTGTTGGAGGGATCACCAGGAGTGGGCAAGACCAGTCTAGTTGCTGCCCTGGCAAAAGCCTCGGGAAACTGTCTTGTTCGAATCAACCTGTCTGAACAAACGGTAGCATAAAATACCATCTCTGTAACTTGGTGTTTATGGCAGGGTAGAAGTTTCGCTTAACTTTAAAAGTGCAGTTCTTTTTAACTTTGGCACTGACTCTGTAATGTCAGTTTTTCCTTCTTCTGAGTGAATGCCAATTCCCAGATATTTCTGTTCTCTTCAAGTGAGATCATGTGTGTTTTGTCTACTCTGTTTTTCTTGGCTTCTTGACAACAGCTTTAAGGCTTTTTAGTTTTTCTGCTCCAATTTAAATTTTTGTTTTAAAATGTAGTAACTGATCACTGCAGTATTAAAATGGATAGGCTTTTATCATTTTGCATTTACTGAAATTTTTTAAATAGACCTAAAATGTAATTATATGGGAAGGGAGAAAATATTGAGTGAAGTCAACAAAGGTTATTCATGAACTTTTGTGAATTTTTGTAATTCCCTAACTCACCCTTCCTGTTCTCTACTCCCAAAGGATGTGACAGACTTATTTGGAACAGACTTGCCTGTTGAAGGTGGGAAGGGAGGAGAATTTGCCTGGCGTGATGGACCACTGCTGGCAGCATTAAAGGCTGGACACTGGATTGTATTAGATGAGGTAAATTCATGTTTAAAGGACAGATAAAATGGTATATCTTAGAAGAGCAAACTTGATGTTTTGGCTTGTAGGATAAATAGCTTTGAGGATCAATAAATGAAATAAAATCCGCTTACTTTTGCTTATATCCATGTAGTGCCACAAGGAAAGTGATCATTCCACGTAAGAGAAAATTAATCCCCCTCTACTAAGTCCCACTTTGTCCACTCACACTCTGTAGAGGGAGGCAATGACTAGACTTTGAAACAAGAGAATAGGAGTTGAATGCAGCCTAAATTGCTGCAGAAAACCAAAGACAGATTTTATTTACATTTGAAAGTTCTTAGGGAAGACTGTGACAGAAGTTTGATATGCTTGTTTTTACGTGGGTATAATTTCACTGAAATAGAAGGTGTTTTGCTGGGACTAATGCTGTGTTGGGTACTGAGTTAATTGAGGTGGAGGAGAGTTCCATCGTGCCTGTATAAGCTATCCTGCTGCCACAGGTCTATTCATGTACCATGTGCAAGGGCTTTTAAGCATATGTGGCACAGATCTACCTTCTTGGCAATGCGCATTCCAATTACTACAGAGAGCAAAATCTGGGATTCTTTAGCCTCTTGTATACCTCCTCTTTCCCCCCTATTAAGAAGACTACCTCTTGAAACAGCCACTATATTTAAATAGCCTAGACTGCCTTCTTTTGAAAAACAAGCAAACAGAACATTCTGAGTGTCATCAATGTATGTTCAGAAGAAACATCTTGAACATGCAGGTTTTATGATAGAGAATTGTTTTGATATCATAGTGAAAAAACCACAGCACAAATAAGAAGTACCTACAAGGAAAAGTGCTAGTTGCTCCAGTGTCATAACAGTCTACCTGGAGGGTAGTAACGTGTCATAGTTGTAGAACAGCAAAGAAATTGAATTTTGCCTTCTGTATATCCCAGACTGTTAAACTAGAGACTGTGAAAAATGTTTTGCAGAGCATTAATATTATATCCTTCTTTTTTTCCTCAGTTGAATCTGGCTTCTCAGTCTGTATTAGAGGGGCTAAATGCATGCTTTGACCACAGAGCTGAGATTTATGTTCCAGAATTGGGAATGAATTTTCATGTACAGCATGAGACGACCAAGATTTTTGGATGCCAGAATCCATACAGACAAGGAGGTGGAAGGAAGGGTCTGCCCAAGTCCTTTCTTAATAGGTTTACACAGGCAAGCTTATTTGTTTGGTTTAAACTACATCATGATCCCTATCTTGTAGTTTTCATGCTGTATCAACACTCTGAATCCTCTTGATTTTACAGGTGTATGTTGATCCACTGTCAGCAGAAGATATGGAGTTTATTGGGAATACATTGTTTCCTGCTATTGATAAAACTATTATTGCTAAAATGGTTGCTTTCAATAACAAGGTAAATGTATTTTAATTTCTTTTGTGTAGAAGTAGGCAAAGTGTAGTAAAATAAGAAAAAAAATGAATGTTATATTTCCAACCATTTTTATAGGGAAGGGCATGGGTAAAAAAAGAGGAATGAATCTATATGGAGAAGAAGTAAAGAATACTACTAAACCCAGTACCTGAATTCTTGTATCATGACAATCAGATGCTTGGTTAATAATTGAAGAGGCATTGTTTTTCACAGAGCATAAAACATATATACATAGTAGTGGTAATGTTAAGAGAAAATAGTATTTAGGTAAAGTCTCTTGTGGTGGCATCTTGCTGAATATTCATATATAAGAGTGCAAGAGTAAATAGGAAATTTGAGCTGAGTGATAGGGATATGGTAGAGGAGAGACAAACTAAATCAAACTTTAGTTCCTGACATATCTTCGGCAAAGTGAATGTAACCTGCTCTTTTGGTTGTCATCTGTCATGTAAGCAGTGCCAAAGACAGAAGTTCAGTAGCGTTTTCAAAAAAATACTTAGACTATCTTGTAAGTGGAATAAAAGCTTATTTGGGGTTTTTTTCTTTTTGCAGATTGACAAAGAAGTAATGGCTGAAAAAAAGTGGGGACAGAAAGGAGGGCCCTGGGAGTTCAACTTACGTGATCTTTTCCGCTGGTGCCAGCTAATGCTTGTGGACCAGTCACAAGGATGTTATGACCCAGGCCAGCATGTGTTTTTGGTATATGGAGAAAGAATGAGAACCAGGGAAGATAAAGAAAAGGTGAGCCGTGTGTTCTCCTTCTTTGCTCTTCATATGGTCAGGAAATACTTATGGAAATCCAAATGTAGATTTGAAGATTCTTTGCAATTCATTCATAGACATCATCTCTTACAAAAGAAAAATAGGTTTGTTTGGGCTTTTGAGGGTTGAAATACATACCTCTTCCCTTTGCCATTTGAAATGCCGATTTAATTAAAATAAAAGCAGAAAGCTGGTGTAAAGGAAGGCAAGTAGGATAACAAAGGACTTAAAGAGCAAAACACAACATATTCTTGTGCCATTCTGTATTGGGTAATGTGTGCCACCTACTTCTCCCTTTCTTGCCTAGAAATCCTTTGCTTTTGTTTGATTTCACAGCATTTAAGCAGTATTAAACGAAAGTCAAAGACTGAAGTTAGTGACAGTATGTGATTGTGTATTTTTCTCATGGGATTACTTTCCCTTCCCTGTAATATTGTTACATTTTTCTGTGTACCAATGAGCTTATTTATTAAGTGAATTCTACCCCAGTACTTTATTAAAGAGAAACTTCGCTTACACTATTTCAAGTCATAGGAAACCATCACTAATGAGGGGGTTGCTTTGGGCAGGTCACACTCATGTTGTTTGCTGGCTGCACTTTGAGTTAAATGATGCTTGTGATTTAACTGTGTTAGTTACTCACATGGCTGTGGGGCTGAGAGGAAAAGCTACTTTAGAAGTAAATCTCTAGAAGTAAATCTTTGGAACAATGGATAACTTGGACTGATGAGTCTCTTTTTTGCTCTTTTAACTGTTGTAGGTTATTTCTGTATTTAGAGACATTTTTGGCCCAGAGGCTGATGTGTATACAGGAACCAGAGAGTTTCACATCAATCCGCATAATGTTCAGGTAAACTGTTAACAAGAGAAGGGCAGAGAGAAGGAAGCAACTTACACAGCTAGGCTTCCATTTGCCTCTTGGAGTACTCATCCATGTTTCTCTCATCCCTTTCAGATTGGTTATTCGGTTCTTTCTCGTGGCAAGTATATTCCTCATCCTGGCAGAAATCTCTTACTTCTGCATCATTCACTGCAGTCCCTTGAGTCCATAATGAAATGTGTGCACATGAGCTGGATGGTAATCCTGGTGGGCCCAGCAGCTGTTGGCAAAACCAGTCTTATTGAGCTGTTGGCCCATCTCACTGGCCATCGACTAAAAATCATGGCAATGAACAGTGCAATGGACACAACTGAGCTCCTTGGTGGATTTGAACAGGTAAATGCTGTTTTGGTGATATGGTAATCTCTCCTTCCTACCTAACAGGCCAGTCCACTGTAAGCTTAAGTGTTTGCAAGTGGAGCCTTAGACACCACTGTCTTCAGCATGAACTGATTCTGTAATCGCCTGTTTGCAGGTTGATATCAATAGGCCGTGGCAGTGCCTCTTGGAAAAAGTGGAGACTGCAGTGAGCACACTAGTGAGGGACGGTCTTCTCCTGACAGAAATTTGTGCAGATGATGCTGAACTTGTGCTGCGTGCCTGGAGCAATTTCATCCTGAACTACAAACCCAAATCTCTGGGTGAAGGAGGTAGAAGCATCACAGCTGATTTAGTGAGCAAACTGGAGGGAATACTTGTGCTTGTCCAGCGACTGAACAACAAAATAAATTCTTACTCAAAGGCAGGTATGTATGGTGGGCAACTTAAAATTCTCCTGTATTGAGCTACTCAACGTATAATGCAGTACAAGCTCTTCTCTTGTATTCCTGAGAAAGGGAACTTGGATATACTCTTGATGCATTTGTACTCTGAAGCACTTACTAGCTGAGCTTTACAAATGTCAGCAGAATAATGGGTGGATTGTTTTTCCTTTTTTTATTATTTTTAATCATTGTTTTAACATAAGGCATTAATATCCATCAAACTTTATCTAACGAGATGAAAGGGGTGGAGAAAAATGTCTCTTTAGGGAGAAAAGTATCAATCTGGTTTATATGTCTCTGTGCTTGCAAACCCCTTCTGTTCGGATGGACTTTGCTCATGGTAGGCTGCTTGAAGAGTTGGAGCCTCTGCCATTATGTGCCTCTAAAAAGTAGAAAGCATATATGTTTATTAACAAAATAATTACTATTTTTATTGATAGAACAGGAAGCTATCTCAGTGATGTAAATCTCAATGTAAGGTGTCCTTCTTTTCAGAGTTTGCTCACCTGGTAGAAGAGTTCCGGCACTTCAAGCTGCAGCAGGCCCAGACTGCTGACTCTAATAGCCATGGCACTTTCGAGTGGGTGGATGGGATGTTGGTTCAGGCCCTGCAGTCTGGAGACTGGCTCCTAATGGATAACGTTAATTTCTGCAAGTAAGAGATTTTAGTGGCCTTATTTCAGTGAGTAAATACTTTGATCTCCCTAACTGACTTTGCCTTTTACTGTATGGCTCACAGCTGAACATTTTGCTTTTGGCAATACATGGGAGCAGTAATTTAGATTTTTTGGAAGAGTATCTTCTTTCTTAGACAGCTTAGCAGTTGATAGTTTTCCTGTCACTTTATAAAGTATTTAACTGTTTGGCTTTTTGCTTAAGACTAGTACCATCTTGATTTCAGATCAGAAAGGAATCAGATTGTTACCTTTTATAACCACATGAATTTCTTTTGAATACAGCCCTTCTGTGCTGGACCGCTTGAATGCTTTACTTGAACCAGGAGGTGTTCTTACCATGAGTGAGAGAGGTGTGATAGATGGCACAATTCCTACAATAGCTCCTCATCCAAACTTCAGGTGCGTTGCATTTCTGGTTTGGGGGTTTTTTACCTTTCCCCCCCTTCCTTACCAAAGAGCAGGTTTAGAATAAAAATTTCATCAATGAACCAGTATTTTTGTATTTTGAATGCTGTTCAGTTTGCCATGTGCTATAGTGACACTGTCTGCCTGGCAAGGAAGGAAACTGCACTGTGGTCAGTGTATGAGAGCTTAAGAGGCTTTGCTTTATATCCCTGTTGCAGCACAGACTATCACACTGAAAATTTCAGAGCAGTGTACCACTGCCTTGATTTTCTGTTTCCGATTTAGGTTTTCACCACTTCCCTATCTCTGTAATGAAGTTAAAGGAACATATGTTAAAGATGGTGATGTATTTAGATTTGCAGGTATAAAGCTGGTATATGGACATAATATTTTCCTTTCCAGCTTTTTCCATCCCATCTGTAAATTTGAGTTTCTTATGGTGATAGAACTTAAAAAAAAAAACCCAACAAACCACCCAAACAGACAGTCTATTGTCTAGGACCTGAATTAATCTCTGGAGAAGATGGGAGGAAAACATGCGGAGTATTCTGTATAATTCCTACCATTTTTAAATTCATGAAAAGAGTATTGGAATGGAATTGGAAACAACATTTTGACTGTTCAGAAACCTGTTTTCACTCCATTGTGTCTCACAAGTATATTTTTCTCCTTGCTTTTAAGAGATGTCTACTGATAATAACTATTTGAGGTTTTTAAACAGCACAGATTTATCTGAAGCTGTTGCTAAGACTTCTAAAAGTCTTTATAGCTCAGAGGCATAGCTTAACTTTTCTTAATAAGTGGGCAAATGATAAAACAGACATAACTCAGATATAATGAGTTAAAAGTCATGCAGAATATCTGTGTCTTAATTTCAAAGTATAACGATTCATACAGATTTCTCATTTAAATTCAGTAGTTGTCTCTGGCTTTCTAGATTTCAGTGTCCCCATTTTTATGAACATGAATTTACTTTTATGTAAGAGCAGATTTGGTGGTTCTGGAGTGATAGTTTAAGGACCTAAGTTATCTCTTAAGAATGTCATGCAGTTGAACTAGATGATCACTGTGGATCCCTTCCAACTTGAACTATTCTATTCTAAACATCCAATAGGCTTTTCCTTTCTATGGATCCAGCTCATGGGGAAATATCCAGAGCCATGCGGAATCGTGGGATTGAAATTTACATTCCCGGGGAGAATGATGGAAATATATTGGACAGTCTGGATTTGAAGCTACTTCTGCATGGTTTGGGTTTAGTTGGTGACAGCGTCTGTGATGCACTTATGGCTGTGCATTCAGAAACCAAGGCAGCAATAGCAGGTAAAAAAAAGTCAGTTTGGTGTTCGTTACATACATAGGGATGAACTCTTCAGTATTAAAGCTTGGTTATTTTATTGTGTTACATGCTGATAGAAGCACATGGAACTATGCTAGTTTTGGATTGGGTTTTTTTGCGTTCTCGGGAAGTAGGCCCAAATTATAAAAGATGGTAACTAGAGTGCTTTGGTAAGGACACAACAGACACTGGCACTTAGCAGTTGTCTATTGCTATAAGGAAGGCAATCCTGATATTCCAAGTGAAAATCAGCAAAACAGAGAGTTTGCACAAGTCCTATTCAAGTTGTTCTTTGGAGCAAGATGAATTTCATTTGTCTCAGCTGCTTGATGTCTTATTTTGAGGTAGGAATCTGTTTTTTACAGTCTTGTCAAATTTTCTTATAACCTTGGGAAGAATCTATTCAATTTTCAGGCCACAGTGGAATTGATTTGTTTTGAATCATCCTAAAGTGGTGTTTGCCCTCAGAGGGTTAAAGGGCTTGTCGTTGCTAAACATTCAAATCACCCTAAATACTGTGTATCTTTCAGGTTCTGTGTCATCTTTGTCACCTTTGCTTCAGGCTGCTGTATTAATTGTGCAGCAAATACAAAGAGGCCTTGGATTAGCAAAGTCTTTTTACAGAGCCTGTTGGGAAGTTTATGGCCGCTCACAACAACTACAGATTAACCAAAAGGTACAAGTCCTGTATTTGCAAGCTTTTCTTGTATCATCTAGATAAGTGAAAAATGTAATTTCATGAGGCTAGTTTGAGTTCCTCTGTTTCCTAATTGCCTGAGCAAAGGATGGATAAAGATGGTGCTTTTGGAGAGGTGAACTAATAATTTTAAACATCTTCTCAATTATCTGTCAAGTGACAAAGAGAAGGGGTTAAGTGACATGGGAACGTTTTTTTGCATTTTTCAGGTACTGAGCCTCTTTTGGCTCCGGTGCAAGCAATACAGCTCTCCATGTAACTTACTCTAACAGAGCGGTTAAAGCTCCAGAAGCTGGAGTTTCTTTAGTATTGAATGGTAAAAGTACTGTGACTTTTGGCTGTCACCTGTCCTTTCATGACCTGTTTCCTCAGCCTTGTGACATGGTACTGGAGACAGAGGTCAGATGAGTGAGAGTTGCATACTCTGTGATGTTTATCCTCAGGGGATAAACATGATTTATCATGCATTTTGTAGACAGTGGCTCACGTTTGCAGCATAAGAGAGCCAAAGAATATCCCAGTTGGACTCTGAGGCTTGTGGTTTTTAAAAACTTCAGCTGAGACTTTAGGATATTAATACTAATGAGTCTGTAGCCAGTAACATTGCATGGTGTCATCTGAAGACATATTCACTTCCTGTTTTAAACTGTGCAGTATGTTGTTTCACTTCTGTTAGGAATGTTTTGGTACTTTTATTATGCAGTTTATATGGTATTTCTAGAACGTTTGGTTTATAATGATTTCACAATAACTACATGTAATTAAAGGGTTTCCTGAGGTATTGGACTTGAATATGTGTTACATATTTGAACATGATTCTAAACTACTTTTTGGTTGTTTATTGCAGCTTGTGTTAGAATTGCTTACAAAGCTTGCCTCCTCTCTGGCTTCCCATGAAACCTGGGGCAAGTCCTTGCTAGCAGTGGGATTGTGGCCAGACTCCCTACCTACAGGTCTGTTTGCAGCTGAAGACTCACTTCTTTCAACAGTCCGGAGTGATGCACAGGTCCTAATGTATTGTCTGCATAGACTGAACCTTAGAAACTGCAGGTAGGCAGGAAACACTGGTTTTTGTCTAATAAATAAGAAATGGTATATGGGAACTACTCTTGGCATGTCATTGTTCCCTGCAAAATTCTGTCTTTGTCAAATTGCACAGGTAGAGACTCTGATCATTGTGCTTTGTAACTGTGTTCCTGCTACCTTTCCATGCAACCACTGCAAATAAAAGTTTGTTTGCTGTTTTATTCTTCAGTCTTCAAAACACTCAAAATATATTCAAAATACTTGATTCTTCAATAAGTACATTTGACCCATTTTGAGAGCTCTTAGGAAGTAAGCATTTAGCAGAAAATGTGAACGCAAACTCTGAATTTAATAGGTAATAAGAAGTACAAATCTCTTCTTTCAGTTTCCTTCTGGGCTTTAAAAGTATTTAATTGCTTTTAAATACACTAATAATCCTCGGTATTTCATGTTTTCATGTAATCGGTTATTCATCAGTTATTTTAGGTGCAGTAGCTTCAGCTGAAAAAAACAAATTTCCTTCCTCAGACAGAGCTGTCTGAAAGAAGCAGGGGCCCATTTGCAGGGGGCATATGCAAGAGTTTTTTTCAATGATTTTTTGTGCAATATAATTTATTTTCACAACACTGGTGCAAAACCTTCCTTTCTGCCTTCTTTGCTTAGTGGCCTACTCTGGACAGGTACTGTGATTTGCTTCCAGTGAAAGAACAAGCTGTAGAAGTTAGTACTAAAATACAATGTTGAAACTGTAAAACCTTAGCAATATGCTGTAGTGTTTGCCTTTTTGTTTGTTTGCTTTTTAGTCAATGCTACTTCCTTTCTAATCTTTCTTTTTTTTAACTTAACCTTACATATCTTTCAAATTGATTAGAATTTCTCAGTGATATGCTGTGCATATTCACTCTAGATACTGCATGAATTTTTGGCAATAGTGAGTTCTTAACAGTAGACACCCCCAACTGATTTGAAGTTGGAAACCGGTTTTAAAGCTGAGTAAAGTAGGAAATATTATTGTGTTGCTATCCTCTTGCCTGGAGATGGTTGCTTGCTGAGTAGATTGACTTGCAAAATATATTCTTTTCTGCATTCCCTTGATTACTGGACTTCTTTGTGTTTCAGGACACTACCACTGACTCTGCAAGATCTTCAAAAAATTATGCAGTCCACTAATCCTGAGAGTCTCAAATTCAGTCCTGTTGAGGTAGATACAAACTGGATGGATGAAATGGAAGTTCTCCAGGCTTCAGTCAAATTGTTCATAGGAAAGGTGACCAATCAAGACTGGAAACTAAGAGTTAAATGGCTTAACTCCTTAGCCAAAAATCTGCCACAGGTGCTTGGTATGTAATTATTTAACTTTCTGGTTTGCTTAAGGGCTGATTTGCTGTATTTTCACAAATTGTAAGTCTGGTATGAAAACATTTAGACCATTCAAATAATATGACGTGAAAACTCTCAACTATCTACATGAAATCGGAGCCATTGAGGGACAGAAACAGGTTGTGTATATTAAGGACAACAGGACACTTAGGGCTAAACGCTGCCTTTTGTTATTCAAGCGTGCATGTAACTTGTGCCACTTCTGAATTACAGTTATTTTTGGATCCCTCTTGGTCTGTATAAGCAAATATGCTTTTGTTTTCACTGTTTTTTTAATTAGTGCTGGTAAAAATAGTAAAATGCCTTCCATGTACTTGGTGTCAAAACACAAATAGTTAGAAAGCCAGGAAACTGCGGAATTGAGATTTCCTGAAGCCATGTTCACTGAGCATTCAGCACAGTAGCTGAGATGAACTATTCACTGCTTAATTATATTATTAATCACTTTAAATTTATGGGGAATTTAGACAGTGGTTAGTCCTAGTAATTCACACATTTCACTTCCTTATATGGTGTGAAATCTCAGCCTATGTTGTCCCTATGGTAATGGGATTGTTTCTCCTTTACTTTGCTGTCTTTTCAGGCAAGTAGGTCTATAAACTAGAAAATACCTATAAAATTACTTTAATTAAAAGCATGCTCTTTTTAATGGAAAAGAAAAAACCTACAAAAATAGATGTACTGAAAGGAAGATTTGAAGGCATAACCCCATGAATTTTCACAAGCCATATTTTTAATAGCATATGTGAATTATCACCAGTTTAACTAGAAATCTTCACTGGATTTATGTCTTCAGCTGTGACGTTCTGAATGCTTTTAAGACTTCCTGAAGCTAATACAGAATACTATCAACCAGCATATCCAGAGTGTATGCACAGATTTGATTCAGACTGCTTGTGCTGGCTCAGTTGAGGTTATTTTTCTTTAATTGTATTAAATGCTCTTTTGTGCCCATGTTCTCTCCTTTTCACCTACAGATTCAGTGCGGATTCAGCTGGAAGCAGGTGCTGTAGCCCTTGGTTGTTTCTATGCCAGTCCTCTCTCCTCTGGAGTCAGTAACATGATCAAGTTGCTACAGCCAACTATGACAGGT
This sequence comes from Sakesphorus luctuosus, assembly GCA_013396695.1. Classification (NCBI taxonomy): domain Eukaryota; kingdom Metazoa; phylum Chordata; class Aves; order Passeriformes; family Thamnophilidae; genus Sakesphorus; species Sakesphorus luctuosus. The sequence continues at coordinate 261,597 of VWZD01004215.1, read as the reverse complement.
ACTTCTGAAAAAAATTGATGCAAGACATTGGTGCTTCCATTATTTGTTCTCTGAACACACTGCAACCCTGCTTTTAGGCAATATATGTAGCAAAGCAAAGGCTAATTTCTAAATATATGTTGCTGTTGTCATAAAATAACTTACAACAGACATTCTTAATGTATAGAACTGCAAATATGGCAATTAAATGCATTCATACTATTCAAATTAGTTATGAGTGCTACGACCATGAGTCCTGGCTGTGTATCTGTGACCTACAGCTCAGAGTTAAGCAATTTGAAGAGTGATGCATATGTCCACTGCCTTTCTGACTTGATAGTTTGGGCACCCTGCTTTTCCCCAGGATTTATTGTGTTAGCTCATCTGAAACCCATGTTGTGGCCTATAATTTCCATTGGTGTTCTGTGGGGAGTTCAGGCCTGTGGTTTCCCTTCAAGCTTGTTAGGTGCATGAAAGCTCCATAGAGTGACACTGGACCTTTTGCAGAAAGTCTGGTCTCTCACCAGGGCTGTGAGCTGGACCCGAGTTTCCCCAGGCTGGCTGTTTGAGTAGTCTGATTGCTGTTTAATTTACTGTCACTGTTTTGTTTTACAGAACCTGCAGTCAACTTAGTGTTTTTCTGTTTGGAGATCTGAAGTGAGAGCTTTAGACACTGCCTTCCTCTTAGGCTTCCTTCTTTCTTTCCCTGTTGTTCTTATATAGGCAGGGGTGATCAAGAAAAGTCTTTTACTGAGTAACATTTCCACTGCTGTCCTGTCTTGTCTGCCTTTCCAGATGAACATGTGATGCCCCTGGACCCAAGATGGAATATGCAGTTTTTGGAGATTGTTAGAAATTCAGTGAACCTCGATACAGAAGTGGAACACACAGACCAGCTTCTAATCCTTTTGAAGTCTGCAGCAAATCGGTGGGTTACAAAGAAACCCAACTTGTAAAGACTACCCAATGGCTGTAATTAGTGCTGAGTGAACACTTGTGGTGTCTGCCAAATATGTTTTTAGGTTTTGATAGATATGATCTAAAATACTAGGCAGAGTTTTTGTACAGGTGTTTAAATTCTTTGCTTCTGTTTTCTGTAGATGCATACCTAAAACTGATCATTTAATATAGGGAGCATAGCTCCCAGCATTCCATATAGGCTACAGTACCTCAAGGACAAACCAGAACTGTAGGATCAAGCATTAAAGAGGCAGAAACAGCTGTGTGAAATTGTTGACAAAACTTGAATAGTTACCCTGCTTTTGGATTTGGAGCGCTTTTTCTAATAAGAGTAAAAAATACACAGATTTTGAAGCTGCAGTCTAAGGAAGCAGCTGCTCACATATCCTACGGGTCATGGTGTTGCATCTATTAGTAGCTCACTACTGTTTCATTCCTGGAGAAGGCAGGAATCTGCTTTGTGAAGCTTTCTTTTACAGAAACCATATGCAAGCAATGCTGCACTTGGTTCCTCTTCCATGATACAGTGAATGCAATATGTCACCTTGTAGTTCACCATTCCCATAAGGCTCAGGCTTCAAAATAGTACCTGATTTTTAACAACTTTGTTTTTACTTCAGGGCAGCGTTATTTCTTGACCGAGGAAGAAGAAGTCACACTGAGAAGAATCTGATTGCCAGCAAGAAGCCAAGAAACAGTGTCTTAAGAATGTCTGTAGATTTCCGCAAAAGTGGGTTGTATTTCACTGTTCCCTTCAGTTCTTTATTCAGTTTGAAATATAGTTAATTTGCAGTCTTACAAAATGTGTGCTTTAAACTTAGTGTGTCCTGAGTGTGTGAAGAAAGAAATGTGTGAATATAAAGCAATCAGATGAGGACTGATGAGGTATCTAACACATTATTCTTAAATTAGGTATACCTTATTTATGTCCTGCCCTTACTGGGTAATGACTTAATATAGTTTCTCTCTTAATTATCTAAACTTCAGGATAATGGTGGAGAGAAATTAGAATAGTGTTTTGTCTTTAGCTAGTAAGAAGAGCCAAGTTCTTCAGATGTGTTTCTGTTTTATTTAAGTAGGAAGTTTTACTACTAAGGCAAAGTGTAGGAATTTAGTGATGAAGTTAGTGTGCTGCATAGAAGCAATTGATCAATGATTCCCTTATTATGGATATTTTATACATATATATATATATACATATATATATATTTATATGTAAAATGCAATAGAGTAATAGAGAATTGTTCAAATAGTGAAGGACTACTTTTATTGCTTCAGTCTTGGAACTTTTCAGGTGGGTGGGGTTTTTTTCTCAGCCATGGAGAGGATCTAGTAATCAGAAGTTGACTCTTATGTGTCGTGTGATGTGGCTGGAATGTTCAGTCTCTGCCTTTCTTTCTTCCCCAAAACTCAGATCCAGGAAGTTACAACTGTCTTCCCCATGCAATTGTGGTCAACCTTGTTGCTTTCTTTGAACTTTGGGATGCATTCACACTTCACTGGTTGAAGTCTACTCAGGTGGCCTTAAGTGACGATGACATGCATGATGTGAGTAGACTTTTCGTAGTATAGGGAAGTTAAGCGAAATGAGATTTTGTGCAGAACACTATTTTGTGTTTCAGGGACCATGAAATAAAGCACAGAGCTTCTGTTGGTATTCAGAATACGCCTGACAGCAGGAAAATGATTGTGTTTGTTTCAGTGCCTGTCTTCTCATTTCTTCTGCATGGAATGTAGATTTTCAGCCTGAAGATAATTGGGGTGGGAGATATCTTACCTAAGTATGCACCTGGGATGTAGATAGTTGTGGTATTGGATCATCAAGCCTTCTAATGCCTGCTTAGGATGGCATGAGTTGTGTTGTACAAGTGCCTATTTTTCTCCACTGATGGTAAAGGGAGTATCCATATCTATCTGTGCTGGGAATATCTGAACCTGGACAGGTGCCATGCAGGTCATGGGTGGGTGGTTCACTTCTCCTTCTCCCTTTTCAGACTGTGAATATAATTTTGCTGAAATCTTGACATTGTAGACTTGGTACATAGATTGCTTGGTTTTGGCTTGTGGTTCCATCTGCCAGTAGAGCTGTGTGGTGTTTTTAGAGAACCTATACTTGAGTACTGGTTGTGTAACGCTAAATACAAAGCATTGTGGGAGTCTGAAGTTAGTTCAAGTGATGGTGGTTTTGCTCTTTCTCTTGCTTGAAGTACAAAGTCTACTGTAATGTGCAGCAGGGGTAAAGCTGTAACCTTTTTGGCTTGTTAGATTTTATACTGCCTGTTGTGGCGTGACCGGTTCTGGGCAGTCTCTGACACTGTGACAGTGGATTCACCAGGGTTGTCACTTCTATCTCTGCACTGGCACTGGGTTAAGAAACACCTAATGGACAGAATTCCTCAGATGCTTATTGGATCAGACCAGAACAAGTGAGTGGCTTTGTTTAGTGGCTCTTGGTTTGTTTCTGTTAAATGTTTGTATAAATTACTGTTTTCTTTAGTATTATAGCTAATTAGCAGTGTTTGCCCTTGGTGTCCAAGTTCTGGTCCATTAGTGATGCAAGTACAGCATATTAAATAGCTGTTCATTTTAAAATTCAGGGTTCCTAACATTGGTCTTCTGCTTGCTCAAATGATCATCTAGAATTTCTACCCCTTTAATGAAAGATAAGAGAGGGACTTGCCTTTCTTGTGCATCCTTTTGCCTTATTTCTCAGACTTCTGTTAATTGTGTGGGCTTTTTTCTCTCCCCATCCCTCCATTATTTTTTGTCTGCAAGGATTTCCAGGGAAATTCAATCTGTTTCACAGCAGATTCAGAGCTGTTTGGTCAACCCTGCTGGTATTTCTGCCAATATGAAGCTATTACAGAAGTCTCTAAGAAGACCTCTTCCTTTTAAGGTAGTTACTTTGAGGGACTCTGAAGAACATTAAGTGCTTACTAAGAATTTGAGATTTTTCGCAGCAAATGTATTTAAATTGCAGATATAAACTGCAGTTTCTTATAAGTGACAGTAGCTGCTGGTGTTTTTTATTATTTTGTGTATTTATTGCCTGCGGTTTAGTGAAGTTGCCATGTTGAGGTATTGTTTGTCTGCATAATCTACGTAGTTTCTTAGTGAAATAAAAAATACCCAACAATTCAACAAAGAGGAATTGTGGCCAGCTGTTTCAATTTCTGTCTTCCTGCTGTATTGAATAGAGCTACCAAAAGATTGTTACGTAGTTATTGCAGGCTGGTTTATATATGCTTGTACTTCAGTTGTGTGCATGTGAATTTGAAATCTGAGTTTTGACTGCAGTCACAAATATTGTTTTGTTAGTGCTGCTGAAACAAATTGTTCTTTCCACATTTCCAGGATAAACTGGGCATGGAATGTTTCTCTCAGTTAAAAGTCCTCAGCAAACCACTTAACATCTTGGAGCTAAGATTGTCCTTTGGAGAAAGTAGATGGCAGGAAAAAATGTGCTGTCTGAAAATTGCTGCCACAGGAATGAGGATGAAGAAAGCGTTGCTGCAAGTTGATGGCCTGATAATAAGAGCCAATCATTTAGAAGATGTTAGTCTGGGTAGGTACCACTTTTGAAGGGCCCAACAGGATGATTTCTGTCATCTCCTTTCTTTCTGTATATGTTAAATGTTCACTGGCAAGAAATACAGTACATGTATTTATGTGCTTCTTACATTCTGTCAAACAGGTCAACTGCAGACTTTTTTGCAAGCTGTGCATTCACACCTGAGAGCAGAAGGAGTTAGATATAGTCATTCAGAAGAAAGGTTTCCTGAAGACACCAACTCCAGCCAGTTAGATCCTGCCTTGCTAAACCAGCTCTGCAGTCAGGTTCAGCTGTGGCCTGCAATGGAATACATAGGTGTCCTCTGGCAGTACAAACTGACAGCAGATTATGTGGCCAAGGCTTGTGCAAGAAGGTAAGAAGGCTGGAGAAAGAAGTCCTATATTCCTTTCATGAGATTCAGAATCCCTGGCTAGAACCTGTAACTTTGGTGCTTTACATCTGCATGTAAATCTGTGTGTACGTATATGTTATATATATGTGTGTGTGTGTATGTATGTGCATGTATATTTATGTAGTACACAAATATGTGCATTTGTGTATACAAATGCATGTGCACTATTTGTCTGCATGCAGAATTGCACTTGGGCAAATATAAAAGGAATCAGCAGAGAAACAGTTTAGTGTTATATTGAGAAAGTAATTTTTTTCTATTCTAGCTTACTTTACTGAGGCAAATACAGGAATGTTTATGTCCAAGGCCCTGGAAGTAAACACATGAGACTCCAGAAATTGCTTTATTAGTGGTAGAATGGATTATAGATAAAGGAAAACAAACCTTTTATGTAGTAAATGGCACATAGCATTTTTCTTTTGGAAATACATATTTGCCTTTTAATGAAATAGAAAACTCTTCATATTAGGAATCAACATGAAGATGTTTATCACAATGTTGTTGGGGGCTACTGCAGAAAAACTGAATTACACCTGAAGGTGGAGAAAGTACACTGGCTTGCAGGCTTCCTTTTGTGTAAACTATGCACACATAGAATCATAGTTTAAATTAACAGTATTAATTTAAAAAGTGTTAGTGTTGTTTTAAGGGGCTAAGTATTTTTTTTTGTCTGGCTTACCATTCCTTAAAAGAGAGCTGGTTTTTTATGGATTTCCGTGAAAGTCATTTTTAGTGCGATGAGACTCTTGGAATCACTGGTTCACTCTTGAATTCAGCAAAGCTCTGATCTTTTACAAAAACTGTAAATCTAGAAGAGAGTTTGTATATTTTGCTGAACGTGTAGGTTATAGCTACAGGAGTTTCCACTTCTTACTCTTTTTCTTGTGTTTAGATTTTGTCATCTTTGAAAAATTCAAGTGTTTTAGGTATTATTTCAGTCCTTATTCTTCTCCAGTGTTTGAAATGCTGTTGTTTTAACCTTTCAGTGACTTTGCCTGCCATTCTCAATTTGTTTTACTATCTGAATAATTTATTTCATGTGCCATGCTTAAGCATTATTTAGGTTGTATTTTTTTACCTGCTACAGGGAGAACTGCAGCACAGAGCTAAGTGCGTGTTCAGATGTAGCTCAGTTTATAGCTTTTTGTCTGAAGATGACACCAGCTGCTTCTCATCAGCTCTCTGGACTGTGGCACTTGTTACACCTTAATGAGGTAAGGACAAGTTTGAGTTTAATTAGCCTTGCAGAAGTTTTCAGCAGATTGTTCAAAATAATGTACATCTCTAAGATTCTTGACACGTAGTTTTTCTACTTGTGCCTGAGAAAAAATTCCTTCTTTTAGTAAGGAAGGCTATTAACTGTGAGCCTTTAGAAAATGTAAGTAAAACACAGCATTAAAACATAAATAAAATACAACAAAGTCCTGAATAACATAGTTCTGTATGATCCAGTTTGGTAGCATTGTTCCATTCATCCATCTGTGACCTAATGGAAAACAGGAAATAGTTTGAGTGGCAGGTGCCAGCTTGGTGGTATCTATATATTCCAAGTTACTTTATGCTGAAAAATACTTACTTCTGTTCCTGTGCATCTCAGGTTTTTTTAGCTCTGGGTTGCAAATTGAATAGACTAATAAAGTTTTGATGCATTTTCTGTAGAGCATCTAGTAACTGTGGTTAACATTTATGATACAGGGGTTGTGTTCCCATAAAGCACAGTAAACCACAAGTTCACTTTAAATGCTTTGGAGCAGAGGTTCAAATAGCTTTACCTCTTTCATACTTCTGCACCCTTGTGTGTTGTGACAAAAAGTTGCACAGTCAAAGACTAGAGGCTGTATTCTACCAGCTGGCTTGTAAACATGCTGCATGTTTCACAGACAGGAGACAGTGCAGTCTTCAGGAAGTGTGCTCTTTCCTTGAGAAGAGATGCAAACAAATACTATGTGAATTTGAAAAGGATCTAGAGGAATATCTTGTACTATCTGTACTGAGAAAGAGTATTGTACTTTCTTTGTATGTGTGCGTACTTAATTCAGTTTTGCTCCCACACATTGTTCTCATCTCTGAGTTTTTCTTTCTCCTCAGGTATCCCTTGAAGAAATGTCTGTTCTGTCATCTCAGCTAGTTAGTGCTGTGTTTGCATCCTTTTGGAGCAGTACTTTCACCATGGACCCAGACTACTGGTTGACATGGAGGCCATTGCCTGCAACAGAGGAAAAGAACTTTCCTACATCCCACATGAACCGTTCCATGAAGGTTTGTCTCTTTGACCTAATCAAACTCTAGGCTGAATACTCTCATTGAATAATTCAAGAGTGTTCTAAAGCAGTATTTTAAGTTCTAGTTCAGTAAGTGCAAGTTGCATCTGAACAATCTAACTCTTAATCTCTTAATTTAGGGCCCAGGCATATTGACCAGAGCCGTTTTCTCAAAGTGCTTCTTTGAAATTCTAACTAGCAGCAGCAAGACAAGCCAGTGGGATGTGAGTGGGCTGCCTGTTCTGTCATCATCCCATGTAACTCTGGGAGAATGGATGGACAGAGCAAAGCAGCTTCACGAAGTCAACACTGCACTGTGGACCAACCTGGCTGTCACTTCAATAGCGGATTTTAGGTATTAAGACCTCTCTTCCACACAGGTTATTTAAATTGAGCATGTTACAGGAGCTTGCTTACCATGTGTAAATTTCTGCCATTCCTTTTCCTCCAGACACACAGATGCTAGACTACAAGGAATCATGATAGGCAGACAACTCTCTGCCCTGGTAGATCTGGTTCCAGTGGATCTTCAAGAAGAATTTATGGAGTGCTGTGAGAAGCTCTGTCTCAAGGATCCTATTGCATATGAGTACCTTCTCAAGATACTTGGAAGCATCTCTGATCAGGAGTTACTTCCTAAAGAATTCCTGTTCCTTCTGCTCACTTGCTTGCATCAGTTCTATGGGGAAGGGCTTGAGGAGTTACCAGAGACAGCTTGGCGAGGAAGTCTCTGGGTGATTATTGGTTTGGTGCAGATCCAGGTGTGGCTTCCGCAGACCAGGTTTGATCCAGCTGTTAAAAGAGAATACAAGCTCAAGTATACAAAAGAAGAGGTGAATATGGAGCTGAATTGGCTTTTACCTTTGTAATGTGTAAAATCCCTGCAGAGGAGTTTGGCTTGGGTGTTTTGGGGCAAATATTTGGTCATGATTTTTAAACTATACAATTAGAACTTCTTTTAATGTCTAAGATGATGATGTACCTTTGTGATTACCAAAATCAGAACCTTTGTGAATGGTTTATTCTTTCCTTTTTAGTTATATCAGCTGGAGTGTGAATGGAAAACATACGATTTTTCATCCCAGCTGCATACAGGAAAAAGTATTGAGGATGAAGCTGTAAGCAACTATATTCACCCACATATCAGGTAACATCCAGGCACTGAACTTGTCTATTGTGGATTAGACATGTCATCTTTGTATGTTTGGGCTCTGAAGATTTTCTCTCCACAGTTTTACAATTTTTTTGTCTTTCTGTAGAAACAGAATTGCTGATTTTAAAGTATCAATTTTCATACTGAGGTGGCAAAGAAAAATGCAGAAGCTGTGCTGTTTACTTGCTGTGATTAAGCAATTGTCTATTCCCTCTTTGTACTGCTGTAAATAGAACAATGAAAGGATGTGGCCTTTCATATATTGATAAAGTTGAAGCCATGCCCAGAGCAAAAATAAAGCCATACATCCAAACTGCAGTACTTTCTTTAAAATGTGATGTTATCTATTAGTTGAAATGAGGTGGATTGTGTATCTGTCACTGTCGTTCCTCGAGGCCCTTCTGCATCCCAGTGCTATTTTGCAGAGTTAACTGATTTTACAGGGGATAAATCTCCATATATGTATTTTAGCACTAGCCTTTGCCTACAGTGCTGTGGATTAATTAAATTTCTTGCCACGTGAAGTATGCTGTCGACATGCAGAATTTGTAGCCACTGTTACTTTGTTGGGGTTGGTTTTTGTGGTGGTGGTGGTTTGGGCTTTGGTTTTTGTTTATCTGAGGAACTCGAGAAGGGAATTTTAAGTGAACAGACAGTTTTCCTTTGTGCAGATTTCCAGGTATCCTCCTTGTACATGGAGATAAAAACTGTCTTATTCATGATTTTCCACTATTAATGGAAGTTTTTGATTTCATTATTATACACATGGAGGATCTGGTAGTTCTATGCTATTGCTTAAAGAGAATGATTGTCACTGAAAGCAGGTTCTGAATGGCTCAGTTTTATCAATTTCTTGCAGTGATGTTATTTTTCTGAATGCTCACAGAGCTGTCAGGTAGGAAGCAAAACAAGTGATTGAAGTTTATTGAAGTGGGGGGGAAGAAATGTACATGTGCATGCTATAAGGGTGTCCCCTTGTTTTCTCCTTATTTTATGATTCACACAAACTAACAGAACATTTCTGATGAATCTTTTTATGTGTCCAATTGTTATGTTAAATATATTTAAACAAGTTTATATGAAATATGTTTCTATGTCTAAACTAATCATTGTTATTTCTTAACAGACTGTTGCATGAAAGAATGCAAAGGTTGAAGGAGCAAATAAGCAGTCTTTCTAGGAAAAAGGCCTTCAGGCCTCCAGCTCCTCTGTATGACTGCTTATACCAGGAGGTTCACCAGTACATCAACAGCATAGCACAGGTTTCTTCAGTCCAAGATCTTCTGACCCGCCTTCTACAGTTTCTCCGTGGAGAAAGACCTAAGTCACTCCAGGCAGTACAAAACCTGTTAAATGAAGAAGCATCGTGGCAACAATCCCACCATCAGTTTAGAAAACACCTGGCAGAGGAGTATGCTGTATTCCCTGATGCCATCATTCCACTGCAAGCTGCCATCCTACAGCTGCAACATGGCATGCGATTAGTGGCTTCTGAAGTTTATGCAATGCTCCAGAGTTTTGTGTGTCCTGCTGATCTTATCAACCTACTCACTTCTCTGTTGACATTTCCTTCTGTTGGCCATGCCTTCCCCACCTACTTTGCTCGGGCAGAAATTTTATGCTCAGTGAATTCAGTTGAGGTCCTCCATGGACTTAAAAAGTTTTCTCTGAAGCACTCTGAAGGGGAATCTGAGGGAGCTGAGCAGCCTTGCCCAACTCTGGAACAGCTCCTAGTGAATGCTTTGTTGCATCTTCGATGCCACGTACTCTCCAGAGGAGAGATGGACCAGAAGTCTCTGCAACTTTTCAGACATCTGTGTCAGGTAACATCTGGATGCCAGTACCTAGGATTCTTGTGCTGAACTAACTTGTTGCGTGTTCAAGACATGGATCTCTTAAAGCAGGTCTGGAGGAGGGCCCACAGATACCATCAGAGGGCTGGAATATCCTTCTATGAAGACAGGCTGACAAAGCAAACTTTGTAGAGGCTTTCTTTATAAAATGCTTGAGAAGAGAGCCCAGAACTTGGCCAAGCACTGTGTGGCATACTACTGTCTTTGCATTTTCCTTTATAAGTGTGTTGAGAGGGCAGTTCTCAAACCTTAGATGGCTTTGATTTATACTGTTGTAGACTGTAGAGAAGGGAAGAGCCAAGCAAAATAGATGCTGCCCTTTGATGAAATATGAAATTATTTTGAACACTTACTAGTATAAAAGCATACTGCTTTGTGTTTCCATAGGCAATTGTAAATGAATGGGATGAACAGGAACGCCGTGCCCAAGAGCAGGAGGCAATGGAAAACAGTCTGTACAGATACAGAAGTAAAAGTCATGGGAAAGGACAGAGTGAGGAAGAGGAGGAAGAAGAAGAATTTAGGAGGAGATTTCCTTTTCATGAAAAGGTAATATCTGTAACTCTGTAAAGAAATACAATAATTACATCTGAAGTAGCTCCTGAAAATACTTGCTATAAATAAGATGAGGAATCAAACTGTTTTTCCTTTAGCCAAAAGCAAAATATGGAGCAGATTTTGATAGATAGCAAGTAATGTGCTTTTAGCTTACTTTACCTTTTGGGTTAAGAAAGTGTTTGAAATTTAACTTCTGAACTTGAAGCATGCTGTGGTTCCAGTGAACAATCCCAAGTTATTTAACTGACTGACAACGTAATTAGTTATGTGTTCTAAAATTCTGGAATTCCATTAATTTAGCAAGTAAGGTCATATGAGGTTCTATTACCTGAGGACAAGGTTAATCTCTTTGATTAAATAAAGCAGCTGGGATGAAGCAGTTCAGGTCTTCAAACCACCACACAGCATTTGGGTGTTTTATCAGCTTACACAGCTGCTGATGCTTTTTCTGCAAGAGTTTTAGTCGGCAGCTGCTCAAGGATCACTGTACTGCACTCTTGCCTGCTGTGGTTATGCCCTGAAGTGTTCTGTTTCATGCTCACGTCTGGGCTGTGAGGCACATCTTGTATCTATTGGGTACCAGCTGCAAATCATTAGCATGTCATTGCAATGCCAAAAAGTGCAAAAAGGGAGATGGAGAGAAGGCATTGAAGGAAGAAATTATAATTTACCTTTGCTTATTATGTAATTTGTAGGACTTTGAAGATATCACAGCTCAGCCAAGCCTAGAAGAGAAAATGGAAACTGAAGATCCATCGGAAGACCACTTGAAAGTTGACAGAGCCCTCTTGTCCAAGAGCTCTATGCAAACAGTAATGATGGTTCATCAACAGTTGTGCTTAAACTTTGCTCGATCCCTGTGGTATCAACAGAGGTTGCCTTCTCATGAAGCCAAGCATTACTTCAGCACATTTATTTCCTGCTATCAGACTGGTGCATGCCTGGTGTCGCAATTATACCCTGTAATTGGTAAGATTGCTGGCAGTATTTCAGATATGCAGGTTTAGCTTTGTAATGATTTGGTTCAAATTAATCGCATTACAGTCAGGAAACATGGGGAGAATGCGCAAAACAGAATTTTCTTTTTCCAAAGAATTTGTCCCATGTTAACAATTGTCTTGTGGCATGCTTCGGTTTTTATTCTTTTATGGATTTTTTTTCATTCAATTTGGCAATATATAAAACCAACACAGTTTAAAAAGAAATTGAATGCTAAGTGAAATTTAGATCACATGGATCTGCGTAGTCCTGTGGAAGATGATGCACTTGCAGAAATTTCCCAAAAGTAAAATTTGCATAGAAGTTCATAAAAAAATTGGTTTAAATGTAGCTTTTATATATATAATTGGAAAAGAAAAAAAGTGGAGTTTTGTTTGGGGTTTTTTCCCCCTCCCTGAATTTTGGCACACTTGACATGTAAATCATTTTAACAATGTTTGAGATTTCAGGATCATCACTTTTAAAAGCACAGCTATCTATTTCAGTTCTGATCTAATAAATGTATGTGTGCAATTAAGGGCTGATGTTTCTACAGTACATTATTTTTGTGTTCATACCTGAGGTGTAATGTATGTGTGGGGTTTTTTTGTATTTTGAGTTACTTTTCCACAGAGTCTTGCTACTAATTTTGTAGTAATACCTGCTTGATGTGAATTATGCACAGTGGAACTGTGTTCTGACAGGATCACAGCCCACCTTTAGGATGCTGATTTTACTTTTATAGAAAAAAATGATAAAAGAGAGAATATAAACTCTAATTATATCTCTTTTGTTCCATGCTCTCATCTCATTGTTTGAATGGTGTAGTCTAACGTGCTAAAGCTTGGGATACAGGGGGGGAAAACCCCAATTTCATCTATTCAACTGAAAGAAGAGATAGTTGCATGTGTGATGTCTTCCTTACTTGCTTCCTAGGTGCTGAAATGAATGATAGTCTTTTGGGAAGCCAGCTTCTACTTAGCACTCTTCTTCGCAATACGTTTTTTGAGGAATTAACATCAGATCTTGTGCTGCAGCAAGATGGCCCTTATGACTTCTACCAGCATCCTAATATTCAGCAAGTCCGTCAGTGCCAACCTGTACTTGATGATTTTGCTAAAGAAATAAATGGGCTACTGCAGGAATGGCCAGAGCATCCAGTACTCGTGCAGGTCAAAACACCTCAACAAATATTTTGGGGGAAACTGAAGCATTTTAGGATTGCATTTATGTATAAATATGTGTATAGATATGCATAGACATTTGTATGGTTGCCTAGATGTTGTCTGTATTACTTATGCAGATGTTTTGAAGTCATACCTGTTTATTCTTAAGAGGGATTAGGTATTATTGGCTGTTCTATTTTAGTTATGAAATGTTAAATAGTATTCTGCCTACTCTCATCTTAGAGCTTTAAGCAATCTTCAGTCTGCCATAGCTCGAAGATCCCTGATGTCTTTTGCTGTTTGTGCTCCTGTTTTTTTTCCAAAGTTCTTTAGAATGCCTATTTTTAGTCCCACTTATGGGACCTGTGTGACCATCAGGTTGAATTTCTTAAACTAATATAGAAACTTGGATTCTACTGGAACTCTTTGCATTAGGTCATTTGTGCTCCTTTCCCCAAGTTGCACTGGTCTTCACTGAACTACTAGTGAGCTTATATTAAACTGAGACAGTAGTTTAAAAATGAAAAATAAAAAACCAAACCAAATCATTCTTACCTCTTGCAGGGGAAGGTTACACAAATACAAATTAGCTTAACTTCATGACTGCTTTTGTTGAAAAGCCATTGATGTTGGTTGAATGCTTGTGTTTTCATTCTGCAGCTGTTAGTTGTGATGGACAGAATCCGGGGTTTTCCTCTCTCTAGTCCTCTTTCAAAGTTCCTGAATGGCTTGGAGATTCTTCTTGCAAAAGCACAGGTAAGAAAAAAGCTAAGAGGAAGTTTCATTTTCTCTTTCCCACTTCTTTATTTATACGGGTACTATATTTTTAAAATGAAAGCTGTATGCTTGCCAGGATTTGAAGGAAGTGAGCCTGCTCCATGCTGAAAGTTTAATCCGGAGTACTGCAATCAGTCTAATCAGGACTAATTTCTGTCTTTGTATAAAGGGGACCTTTTTTGTTTTTCTAGGACTGGGAGGAAAATGCTAGTCGAGCACTGTCCTTGCGGAAACATCTTGATTTGGTCACAAAACTGATTATTCAGTGGCGTAAATTGGAGTTGAAGTAAGAACTGTCCTTCCATACTGCTTTTTCATAGAGACTGTAAGCTTTCATCTCCATACAGAGGCACATTCCCATGCCAAATTGCCTTAATCGTGGAAAATACTTCTATGTGCTTGTCCTAGTAAAAATGTGTGGGGAAAATGAAAAAAAAAAAACCAACTAGCAGCTGCAGTGGTTCAGAATGAGTATGTCCAGCTCGTGGTGACCCTATGTATTTGTCTCAGGAGAGGAGGAGAAGCTGGACAGTACTACAGTATTTCATCTGAGTATTTTTTCAGTTCTCTTGTTTTCATCCTAGGGTTTACTGAACCTGCAGTGTTTTGTCTGTTTAACAACCCTCATTAAATTTTCCTTAAAAGTTATTGTCCAGTTTCCTATTTGAGACCATGTGAAATTCTTATAGCCACAGTATGCCACAATAAGAATTCTGAGTCTAATTCAAGTTTGGAGCAAAAGAAACTTCTGAACTTGGCTCTGATGTTTTGTTTTACCATCCCTAGTTTCCTACATTTCTTCTCTCATATTTAATAATATTGGCAAAACAGTGATCCTCAAGAGTTGAATGTATATATAAAGCATATGTGCAGATTTTTCCATCCTAAAATTTTCCATTAGTTTAGTAGCAACAGGGAATGAAGAATTTTTTGGTTTGAAGCCCAAACTACACACAACATTTTTGCCTTATTTTTTCGCTTTTCTCCCCTTCCTTATTGTTTTCAGTTGCTGGTCAGTAAGTTTGGACAACATTATGAAGCAGCATGTAGAGAAATCCACAAAGCACTGGTTCTCAGTCTATCAGATGATTGAGAAGTATGTTCAAGAACAGACAGAGGCAACTACAGAAGGTAAGTGCTGGCCTTAAAATGAATGTGTGATGCAGTTCTAGCAGTTACTAAGGATGCATGATTAAGGTGCAAAATGCCAGAGTTTGACAATGCACTTTCAAATGTACTTCTTGGCCTACAATAAATTTCATGACTGATAAGGTGGTCTATATGGAGTAAACTTTGCTTGTGTGTCTTTCTGAAACCACCTGTGGTTCATAGAGCCAACACTGTAGGTGGTTTAAAGAAAAAAGATGTCTGTAAAAAGCATCTGAAAGAATGCAGAACTGTGGCAGCTGTGCATCATGCACATGAAAACATTTCCAACAGATTTGGAGGATAGGAAGCCTCCATCTGCAACTGGAAAAGGCACCTCATTTTTGTAGCTGTAGCATAATTTATATCGCAGCTGAACTGCTTGTAACATTCTGTATGAAGCCTAAAGAATTCATACAGTAAGTATGTTTTGGTACATACTGTTCTTAGCAAATCGGTCTGCAGGTGTTCATGTTACATAAAATAGGGTAAAGAATACTGCTCTCACTCCCTTGCCTCCGCCTATTTAATGGAATTGGAAAGATGAAAGCAGTATCCTCTGGCATGAGGCAGAGTTCTTCCAATCTCAGGATTAATTAATGCACTTACTTGATGATCCCTGGGTTATATTACATAACCCATGTTACGTATGCTATCTTCTATAGGTAATACACTGTATTCTCTCCCAGATCTGTCTGTGATCTATTTCTGTCCTCATGATTTTGAGGAGTTAGGGAACTGGCAGCAACTAATCTGTAGTATGGCTCATCATGACTGAAAAACCATTCATTCATAGAGAATAACAAGTGCACTTAGAGTACTTGATGGACTCTGAAATTGGACTCGTAAATCGCCTTCTCAGTCACTATCTTAATGCTGCTTCTCATTCCCTGTCCTTTCTTCCAGTGTGGTGTTGTTGGTTTTACTTATTACTAAATTAGAATTCTTCCTCTCCCTACCCCTTTCCTAGTTTGTCTGGAACCTTTCCTAATAAAGACCTGATATTTAGCTGAAAGTTTACAAAAAGCAGACAACAATTTTCACGTTGATCTTTTGGGTTTTTTGTTTTCTCTCACTTTCCTTCTATATTTCTGATGCAATGTTCAGAAACTGAGCAAATGGATCTGAAAACCTTGGTGAGCACATTACAGTCTTTCATTGAAGGATCCACTCTGGGAGAGTTTCATACACGTCTTCAAGCACTGTTGGTTTTCCACTGCCATGTCTTGCTGATGCCTCAAGTAGCCGGAAAAGGTAAGTTGTGTTAGCGTTACATGTGTTGAGTCATCTTTACAGCAGTCTGGCTGTCAGGTATTCCAGACTTTCCAAGCTAAGCTTCATGATTCCAGAAAAAACTGGGATGCATTTATTGCCATGATACTGAAGAATATCCTATTGTAAAATAAGATTTTTATTGTCTGTCCCTTCTAGATGTTCTGTGCAGCATCCTGTGGAATCTGTACCATTACTATAAGCAGTTTTCAGAGTGTATTGAGACCAGAATCACTGAACTTCGTCAACCCATAGAAAAAGAACTTAAGGTAAAAGGAAACTTGGCTTAGGCAACATATTGATATAATCAAAGGAACAGTGGAGCAGATATTTGAATTTGTGTTTAACAACTCTGTTGGCCACTGAAATCTCTGCCTATACTTCACATCTTCTCTGGCAAGAATTTATTTTTGATGTGTGTGTGGAGGGGTTGTTGAAGGCTTTAATGTTTGATCAGTCCCGTTTATCTATGAAGGTTTCTGCCCATTGATGAAGCCCATTTGGATTTTACAACAGTTGTCTATGCAGCAGTTTTAGCATAAAGATGCATATTAACGGGCTAAGATGCCTGTGCAATAATTTGCTCACTTACGAAAATGTCTTGCATTTTAAGACTACCAGATCATCATAGCTGATCAGCATTAAAGATCATTTTTGATATGAAAATACTTCATTTTATTTCTATAAGTAATCCCATTGATTATTTCTTTTCCAAATAGGAATTTGTGAAAATTTCCAAGTGGAATGATGTCAGCTTCTGGGCTATAAAGCAATCAGTTGAAAAAATACGCAGGTAACTCAGAACTTGAAATTAAGGTCTCTGTTTAGAAACTTCCTTCTAGATGATTTCTCTATGATGTTAAATGTGAATGCAACAGTACTTCTGCTTATAATGCAGTGGAAACATTTATTTCCAGCAGCTGAGAGATTTCTAGACTTACAAAACCCAGTAACACTTTTGCTTTCCTTTGGTATTCAGAACCCTCTTTAAATTCATGAAGAAGTTTGAAGTTGTTCTGAATGAGCCATGTCAGCCTGCCTTGGTGGAAATTGGTAAGGAAGAGCAGCTGGACTGTGTACAAAAGCAGGAAGAATCTGAGAACAAAGAAACCAAAGTTCAGAGGCTAAACAACACATTAAGAAAGATTCTGTCTGCTAGAACAGATGTTGCCAAGGTGACTGCATTCTTTACTCTAAATGTGGGTAGAGTATTTTCATCTATATGTTGCTTTTCACTGATTTATGCAGGACAGTCTTATGTAAGTGCCAATTTTTTTTAATTTATCATAAACTTACTTGTGTTCAGTGTTATGAAACACTGTAAATGGGTGGGAATGCAACATGAAAAGCCAAGCATGATATCTCTAAGACAGAGATGAGACAGACATTTCATCTCCCAAGTTGCTTACGTATTGTCTGCAGCAATTTGTTACATCCCTACTAGTGCAGTAAAATACTGACTGTGAGTTGAAGTTATAACTACGCATTTCTTCCAAACAAGGACCAAACACATGATCACATAGCTGTAGGATTAGTGTGTATATGAGCTCTGATTAAATATTAAATCACTTTGGTTTGATCCCGAAAGGGGAATTTTCTATATTGTCTTACATTTATTGTTGACTGACAGTTTGTGTACTGTGAACATTAGCCTTGGACGAGCTGATACATGGCAAATCCTGCTTCACAGTGTCTCAGTTTAGTACATCTCTAATTAAATTGCCCAGCTCCTAGAGGAAGTCAGCTAATTTTCTTCCTGGAATAGATTCTTATTCACATCATTCATTTTTTATTAATAAGATGCAAGGAGGCAATTGTAGCTCATCAGAATTTGGAGTGAGTGGGAAGTGCTCATTTACTCTGTTTTGTTGAGTTTCTTCAGACCAAGAGGGTGGCTGATCTTGCACATCTCCTGTGACATTCAAGAGGGTAGAGTGAGGAGGCAGAAATCTAATGCAAATCTAATGTGTTTAATTGACTGAGGGTTAGGTTTGTTGATTGGTGATTTGCAAACCTGTTACTGATAGTTAATAAGGTTACTGGTTTTAATTCTTCAAGTTTCATGTTGTCTTCATTCCTTAAAGATGCATGAAAACTTAAATTGCACAGACTTTAGGGATTAGCTTTGGACGTGCTGGGAAATTATTTATGTTATTTAATAATTTCTACTTGCATACTGGTTTTGTTGTTCTTTAGGAACAAATTTGTGTTTAATGAAGAGTAAATGAGAGTGTTCTTATCTAACACCGAGAGGGCATTAATGATTTAGGTTAGTGCCTTTGAGCTTGTAAGGCAGAGGAAGCAAACCTGAAGCAGTGATAACCTCTGAAAGAGGTAATGACAAACACCTAAGACAGTAGGATCACAGCATCTTCCATTTGTCTGTTTTCAAAACTAATGTATGCCTGACATGCATGTATTATGATTTTCCTCAACTGTTGGTGCTGAACTGTTCAAAGGATCACATGACATGTTTTGGGGTTTAAGAAATGCAGAATTCAGCCCTTGTTTTGGTAGTGATTTACTCTGAGTGGTAAAACAAGACAGTTTTGAGTATGTGTATAATTTTCTTTCATTCTTTTTCTCAGGAGGCGCTCCCAGAAGAGTGGCAGGATGGCATTACATTTCACACAGAATCTCTTCAGTACCGTCTGCCTAAGCTTACCAAAAAAATGAAGAAGATGTGTACAGCAGTTACAGAAAACAATTCATTTTTAAGTCTAGTGGAAAACCTTGACCAGTTCACAGGTTAGGTATTCTTGTGATTTCCATTCCACAGCTGACCTCTGTAAAATAAATGGAACAAATCTCATAGCTGCTTTGTGTACATTAAATTTTCACATCTCTTTTGTCCTCTGCCTTTTATGCAGGTGGTATTATTGTTTCTGTAGCTGAACTGCAAAATTTAACATTTGATCAGACAGCAACTAAAGAGAAGCAAAAATCAGAGGCAAAGCATATTCAGATGCAAAAGCAACGAGCTTTGTCAGATCTCTTTAAAAGTCTTGCTAAAACAGGTGAGCTTTGACTAAAAATAGGCTTGGTTTAAAAGTACAAAGTTCTTCAGCATTTTATTATTTTTGCCAATACATCTAAACCCGCCATGACAGGATGTTCTTGAAGTCATTAAGTCACTAATTTAGAAGCATTGAGGTCTCTCTTTGTTGACTATGAGGCCTGGTGTGCTTGCCCCTTCAAATACCTTCTGTTCTTATGTTCCATCAGATTTACAATTGTCACCTTTTTAAAGCAAAAATCTGCTTTATTTCCAGTCAGAAGTCACTGCCCAGCTTCTAGAAACAAGAGGAAAACTCACTGTCTTGTATCTCTTTTCTGATCTAGAACTGAAATGAAGTTAGGTCGTTAGAATGAGAGCCCATCTCTCAGCTGACAGACTATCTGAGATCAGATTGGCAGAGGTATGGTAGAGCTGTGGACGCTGAATGATCTATTGATGGTATTTTTTGCACCCACTGGTGCCAAAGGAGTATCTGCCACTCCTGCTCTGTGAAATCTGTGCTGGAGGAATAACATACTATGAATATTTCATTATCACCTGGGGTTAAAATTCTTTACCGGGCTCCATCTTTGATTTCAGGTGACATCTTTACCTTACTCATTCACCAGCCTTTTCATGTCTTAAAAATGAGGTGATGATCCCTGAGCCAGTTTTTTTAAAGGACAAGAAGCACTGAAAAATTCTTTACACACAGAGATCAATGTTTGTCTTATTTCAGCTGTATTGTTCAGCTCTGTTCAGGGAGAAAACCACATCAGAGGATTTTGCATCTTAATGCCATTAATACCAGAGTGACATTTTTCATATAAAAGAATGTGGGCATAAAGGCGTGTGTGCTCAAATATCATTTCAGGTTTGTCATACCGGAAAGGTCTTTCATGGTCCCGTTCAAAAGGGTATCACAAATTACTCTACTTACGTCCACTGGACTTGCATAGTGCATTGGCTCTGCTGAATTGTGCACATGAATTGGATGCCACGTATGTACACAGTATTTTTTTTACCTTTAAATAGTGTACATTGCAGTTGTAGTATATACAGTTCATTGCATGTTGATTTAGACTGAGATTTTTGGACCGTAATTAACTTAGGATTTTGCAGATTGCCTCCCTCTCATTACTTTTCAGACAATCCTGTACATAGTGTACTGGCATATGGAACTGAGCAAGGGTTTGGTGGGGTTTTGTTTCAGCTTTTTTTAAAAAATTTGTACTTTTGACAACTGTACTCTGTTTCATTATTTCCATGAATTAGATTTCAGTTAGCCCTCCTCTGTCCAGCATTGCCTGGGATGCTTTGCTAGCATTGTATTAGACTGTAAACTGCTAATGATTGTACTAAAGATGAGTTGTGATTTGCAGGGATTACTTAATTGTTTTGTCTGCATTAAATAATGGTATATTGCAAGAGAAAAAACATACACTTCAAAGTGGGCATTTCTGGAAAAACTTTCTTAAAGGAAAGATTCTCTTCCATATTTTTTTTAATTGTTTTTTCAGGCAGTAAGTGTTGGGGGTTTTTTTGTCATTGAGACATGCTGGTTACTATCCTCCTCAGATATAAGGGTTTAGTTTATATCTTTCATCAAGACCAGAATAAAGGAGTCTATATCAAGCTGGATTTAGCTGCACAGGGGAAGAAAAACAATAAAATCACTCTTTAAGTGTGAAGTGATATTCAAAAATAGAGATCTTGCTGCTATTGTTTGGGGTTTCCTTAGGGTTTATTATAGAAATTAGGACACTTGTAGAAACAATTAAGAATTTCAAAAACAACAAATCAGAAGCAAAATTATTAGGTTGAAAAGCTGATGTGGTGGCTTCCAGGTATTTTCTAACACCAGACTTTGTGCTCTGTCAGGTTGCTGACAGAGATTTCTTCTGCCTGGGATGGATGCCAGAAGTATTTCTATCGGTCGCTCGCACGTCACTCCCGGCTCCAGACAGCATTGTTAGCGCCTGCCAAGGTAAAAACAGTGAAGGAAAATAGAAATCCTACTTCTGTTAACTTTATTTTATCAGCTTGGACTGAAATTTTGTAGTAGCAAAAAGGTGACATGAGATGGTGCTGTGTTCTGTAATATAATAGAAAATATGACATTTTTGGACCACTCATTAAATGCAGCATTTTAAAACCTGTTGGTTTCTGCAGGAACAAAATCAGAACCAGGTTAATGATCTGTTTGAAGTATGGTATCTTTAATGTCAGCAGGTCCCAAATTGTTACTTTTTGTGCATGAAGAAAACTCATGAAATGCTGAATCCAAACTTGTTAGGAAAGTAAACCTAGTGTTACTTGGTGCTTGTGAAGGAATGAGTTAATAATTATAATTGGGCAAAACTGGAGTCTGTGTCCAACACAAAAAATGCCGATATATTTCTTTGTTTAAAAGTTGGTCTAATATCAGTATAACAGACAAGTGACCTGTGCCAAACCAGTACCGTTTTTCCAGCATTCCTGAAAAAAAGGATCTCTTCCAGATGTTCTTCCTCTCACTATGCTTTACCCCTTGTTTTCCAACACAATCTTATCAAAGTCACTGCTGATAATGGCCACAAGTAATGGAATGTTGCTGTGATTGGTTATGCTCTGTGTTGTGACGATCTATTCTGAGCTTTAAAAGGGGACCACTCCTAATGAAAGGAGAGAAAGTAATTGTCATTATATCTGGTAAAATGAACTGTGGAAGGGATTTTAGTAATGGTCATGAATGTAAAGTATTTAGGCTGGTATCTCTTTAGATTTTAATCATTATTTATATAAGCTAGCTTTAGTATTGGAACGAAATTCCTGATAAGAATTGCTGCAGTGGAGTGAAATTCAATGTGACTTGCAGAAGCTACTTGAAAATCCAATTTGTATGCAGGGTATATGGAAGACACGCAAAAGATGAAGATGGGGAAACTGTAATAATTATAACTCTTGTCTGCACTTTAGGACTTTTTCAATTAAACCATAACCTTTCAGCCTGCTCAGTGAAATGAAGTGGAGGCACAAAGAATGTTGTTGTCTGCTTATTGATCTAGCTGTTCCCTCCCACTTTTTCTGAATCTGTTTTCTTTAGGATATTGGACTAGGTAGCATTGAACGATGCAGAGGGTTCACTGCGCACCTCCTGCAGATGCTTGTCAGACAGAGACGGTCTCTTACTGCATTGACAGAGCAGTGGATCTTACTGAGGTATTTTTCATTTTCCAGCATTTTAAATGCTGGCAAGGAGTTTTGACAGTAAGCAATTCAGTTCAATAAAAATGGAAACTAAGAAAAAAAATTTAAAGTTCCTTCTACTTCCCCATTTCTGTCCTCCCCTCAATTTAGCCTAGGAGAAAAGATTTAAGTTGATCCTGTCACAGTATTTTGGAAAACAAGTTAGGCATACATGAAGACCATGGAATAACACAGTTAAACCATTAAACTTACAGATTGTTAAATCTCTCTCATTTGGTATTTGCCTAAGTTAATTTTGGTTGCATTCAAGTTGTTGGCTTATCTGGAGGAAATAAATGATCTAGATGGTACTTTCAGCCAAAACAAAAGAACAACTTGCGAAGAGAAATTCTAGAAATCTTTTGTCAAAACTGTAAAAGGAAAAGCGTATGAGAAATCTTTCTTTCTTACTGTGATTTTTTTTTTCACTCCATTGCTTGACTCGACAGTTTCATTGCAGACATCATCATTGTTTGACATTATTGGTGCTCATCACTACTATAATCCATAAAATCTTTTGAAGTCAGGTTAGGAGCTCATCCCTTTGTACAGAGAAGGAAATCTGGAATGGAGATTACTCATGCAAAATTTATTTTAACCTCATGAAACTTGAAAAAAACAAAAAAACAAACTCCTGAACTTTGCAGTTGGAGGAATAGTAAAACTTCTAAAATACTTCACTGCACTGCTATGACTTTGATCACAAATCAGACTAATCGTTTTTATGAGCTGTCTGTTATACAGCACAAAAGAAAATTAAGGTGTGCTATGTTAGAATCTGATTTACTTTTACAATGGATGAAAATAAACAGTATTTGAGTATAAGGCCAGGAGTTTGAAAAGAGAGCATACGTTTTGAGAAATATTACAAAGCTCTGTTTTCAGGACAACTCAAACAGTGCAATGGAGAGAAAAAGTCACTAAGCGAATTTTTTTTAAAAAAAACCAAAACTGTCACTTTAGTTTTTCCAGGAAAGGTTTGGATTCCACTGAGTCCATGTTATCTAGTTTATTTTTTGTTAATTTAATCTGAAGGATGAGCTTTTAAAAGGGAAGTATAACATAACTCAGTGATTGTAACTTCTTTCTTCTTCTCTAGGAACCTCCTGAGCTGCATACAAGAGATAGATTCTAGGTTGACTGCTGACAGAGAATATAATGCAGCATTTCCTCCTCAAGACAGTGTTCAACGCTGGACTGACAAACTGCAGCAACTCTCCATGCAGTGCATGATGGTTCTCGAGGAACTGTCTTGGTTTATCCAGTGCTGCCCAAAAGAAGAGTTAACTGAGTGCAATGACAGTGAAAGGACGGATGTCAAAACAAACTCTTTTCAGAGTTCAGGACCTGAAATTGGAAATGTTTTAACGGAAATACCTGACCTAATTCCCTCAGAGCTAAAATACTTGTCTCCAGTAACGGCTGAGCAATTGCCTCCTGGATGCAGGATGCGAAATAAGGATCAGTTATGGCAGCAGGTATCTACACAACTGACCATGATGCTGGCAAATGTGAAGGCAGTGAAAGCAGAAGTGGACAAAGTAAGACAGCAGTCACATGACACCTTGTTTTACTCCTGGTGAGTTCTATATATGCAGGAAATTGAATCTCTCCTCTGTTTTCATATAAAATGTGTGAAGTCATGGTGAAAATGCTTGCCTGTGCATATCTTGGAAACTGGGTTCAGGTGCTCTTGAAAAACATTTTCTTTTTTTTTTATTTGAATAATCCTCTCATTTTCTCTCTGCTTCAAACAGTGAGCATATAAGCTTGTTGTCAGACTTTTTATTTAATAAATTCAAGATTGAGATCACAGAATCACAGAATATTTTGGGTTGGAAAGGACCCAGAAGGATCATGAAGTCCAACTCTTAAATGAGTACAGGGATTGAACCCACAACCTTGATGTTACTAGCACCAACATCTGCTGCCTCTCCCTTATCTGTGCCACAAGAAAAGGTTTAGTCTTAAGCTGAACCATTTGTTCCTCCTTCAGTATTACGGTATTTCTGTTGCAGGAGAGATTTTGAAGTTTGCACATCAGCTATGAGTTGTTTGCTGGAAGTCTCAGCTCAGTTACAAGGCATAGAGTCCCTGTTTCTTCCAAATGGGACAGACAGGCAAGCAGGAAATCAGATGGCCCTAATCAAGAGCCTAAGGTATATACAAGAAGAAGTTAATAATACATCTGCAGACTTCACAGCCTGGAGAACAGAGCTTCTTGCTTCCATGTCAGATTGCAGTGGTAAGGACAATTTTTATCTGCCTGGTTTGTAATATAGGTGAAACCACAAGAATTCATTAGGTTGGTTATTTCTGAAGATGGTCCCTTGTTCATTCTGGTATTCAGAAACACGCCATGAAATTCGAACTTGCAAAATTTAGCCCCAACCTAATTTGTGCAGGTTTTTTTTTTTACTGTCACTGTTGATGATCTTACACCATGGTTGTAAATTAGGATTAGCAAGGGTATTTTGGTAGAACTGTGTAGTGAAAATTGCATAGTGCTGTCGTGGTCCTTGCATAAGGGAAACATAGAGACATGTAATCTGATGTGTTTCCATGTAAAACTGCATGTGTTTTGGTTTAAAAGGAATTCAACAGCTGGATGAAGAGTTCATGGAGCACTTCTCAACAAAAGTGGAAGCTGTGATCCATGTTGTTCTGTATGCCATTCAGTGTTTGGTAGAGAGAAAACAGGAAGGTGGAAAAGAAGAAGAAAAATCTCCAGAGGAAAATGGTAAGTTTGTTAATTTACTTAAGTGGAGAGAAGAGTTTGAACTACGCAAACCTTAAAATATCTAAAACTGTGCATCTAGCAGAGGTACCAATACACAAGGAAATTGACATTTTAATATAAGTATTTAAGTAGATATAATAGATATTTCTAGATTGCTTGCTGTAACATTTTTAGAATGTCTGACGATTTTCATTTTTTTTATGTATTTCAAACAAAGAGGATGCAGCTTCATTCGATGTAATTAAAGCAGGACATATAACTAAACTTTTGGATGAAGATCTCTCTGCTGATTTGGATTCTTTACATGTGCAGAAAACAATTTCAGAGATTTCAGAGCTCCTTGAAATCCTGAAATCTTACGGGGAAGATTACACTTCAGATAAACATAAGGTAAAATTGGTCTCAAGAGCTTTTTGGCTTAGGGGTTGTTTTGCCAGGGGATGAGGGTCAGCACAAGAAACACAGACATCAACCTTGAAGAACAAATGTGTAATTTTACTATTAGTGTAAAACAGTAAAGCATTACAAAAAGAGCAAAGAATTACAAAAGGATAAGATCAGCAAGGCACCTAAACTTTACTACAAAGTGCCTGTAGTGATAAAGATACACCCCCAGTTACTCTGATACATTACCATAGTCAGCATCCAGGCCCACACAGCAGCTGGAGAGCCTCAGTCACAGGCAAGGCTCGGAGAACCACTCCTGGGAACTGGGAAAACCTACACTGTGCCTCCACTCATAGGTGAGGTCTCTGTCTGCTGTGAAAGGATCCAGCTTTCATATTGTTAAACAAACAAGCTTACATCACTTACTTAGTGCAGGAAAACATCTGGCTTCCTTCCCTTCTTGAGTTTCACCTAAAGCCTGGCCAGGGCTCAGGGGAAAACCAAAGAAATCAGCTTTGACCATCTACCGCCCCACAAGGCTGGAGGTCTTCCATGGCCTTGACCAGTCCCTAAATACAGAAGGATAAATACATTCGTATTTCACTAACAGTCATACATATTTAATTAATGAAGAGATAAAAATATTCACTAATGAGCGAATACAAATATATCTTAGTAGTAAGCAGCATGCATGTTTACACAGGTGTAGTCTTTTCTTTATCATACTACATATTTTACTAATGATCACACACAGTTTTTGCTGATGAGCGGATACATGACTTAATATAACATAAGGTTGGGAGGTTCATCTAGAGGTCAGCTTTGGCTCAGAGTCTGTTGTTCAGACCCCAGTACTTCAGTGGTCTCAAGGGATTTGGAATTGTGAACTTTGGCAGTTAAATGTGCATTGCTTCTTCTTGACCAATATTTTAGAACTAGAAGCATGAAAGAAATTATGGTCAAATATGTTAGTCTTCTGTAGTGCAAAAGCCAGATGTTCCTTTAGTAAGCAGACAATGTTTTTAGGTTTTGTGAAAAATCTAAAAACGGCTCCAGAAACTTTGGAAATTGTACTTAAATTCACCTACTGGCATTTCTGGTTTAAGCATCTGGTTTCTGTGTCAGTATCATCACCCTCTCTGATTTTTTTATTTTAACTGTTTTTTATTTTAACTGCAGGTCTTCAACCAGTCCTGCTATTTGCTGGTGCGTCTAAAGCCCATGCTCTGCAAGTATTCAGACCTTATCCTGTTCTACCTCACCATTTCACTGGCATCTCACAGGAGTACTGGAAAATTGCTTTCTGTTCTAACTAGCATTTTTACAGAGCTTGCCCAAAAGGTAAGTTATTAGAGATAAAAACAGATGTAAGGAAAGCATATATTTGATGTGTACAAAAGTCTTATATAGAAACTAAGCTGAAAGATGTACTTAGTACTGTAGAAGGTTTGAGTTTCTGTTTGCTTTTGTAGGGATTTTGTCTGCCAAAAGAATTACTTGAAGATGAGGCTGGAGAGGGAGCAATGGAGTTTCATGATTATGAGGATGGTGGTATTGGAGATGGGGAAGGCAAGAAAGATGTGAGCGACAAAATAGAAAGTGAAGATCAGGCAAGTGTTTGGTGTTGTTCTTGTTTAATTGAGGTAAAACTGAAAAAGCTCCTGAAATCCATGGTGTGTATGTTTTGGGTAAAAGAAACATGGAGTTGCTTTCCGTCTCCTATTTGTGTTGGCTTTTATCTTTGCATATCAGCTTGTAAATATTGTTGTAGTTAAGTAAGTTTTAATACATATGCAAGATCCATTGTAATGTCTGACTTTCCTAATAATTCAGATAGAAGACAGTTTTCGAAAGGGTGAAGAGAAGGAGAAAGAGGATCAAGATTCTAAACCAGACATTGAAGGAGAAGACAATGCAATTGAAATGTCAGAAGACTTTGAAGGAAAAATGCATGATGGAGAACAGGAGAAAAAAGGTTTGGTTCTTCCACTATGGCAAACTTGTAAGAAAAGTTATAGATCAGTCCTGTAATGTTTGATACTTTTATATAACAAAGCATATACTGTAAAGTCCATGTTCAACAACACTGAATCATAGAATACCCTGAGTTGCAAGGGACCCTCTGGAATCATTGAAGTCCAACTCCTGGCTCTGCACAAGACCCATCCCCAAGAGTCACATCGTGTGCCTGAGAGCATTGTACAAATGCTTCTTGAACTCTGTCAGGCTTTGTGCTGTGACCACTTCCCTGGGGAGCCTGTTCTAGTGCTCAGCTAACCCTCTGGGTGAAAAATCTTTTCCCAGTAGTGCCCTTTGAGTACAAATACTAAGAAGTATTAATAGGAATACAAAGAAGTGTACAAAGGAAATACTGTCTCTTCTTTCACTGTGATGGTTTTGGAATGAAGGGAGACAATCCTTTCTTCCTGTTGTAAGCTGACCTATAGACTCTTTTAAAAACTATTCACTGACTTTGTTCAGCTGTTGAAGATCATCAGAACACTTTGAGAACATAGCTTCAGTTAACTTCAGAACATGTCTATGAAGTCATTGCTAACTTTTAAGCAATGGAAAGAATGTAGCTTTACCTTTTAAAAATAGATGAAAAGAGCAACATTTGGTAGATTCATTTGAGTTGCTACTCACCCAAAAGGTAGCCGTTCTTCACTTTGAAGAGTAACAGCTTGAGCATCTGAACCTAATGTAGCTTATAAATTGCAAATCTCTGAGAAAATGCTAAGAATAATTTCATCTGCACGAGAAGGGAGATTCCAAACTAATAAACAGATAAAGTGGGATCAACTTTCACCCACCCAGTTAATCTCCAGGAGAGAGTGCTCTATGTGAAGGGAACACTCTGAACTATATTAGGACACTGCTTCTTTGGCTGTTGGTG
The DNA here is from genome assembly GCA_013396695.1 of Sakesphorus luctuosus. Taxonomy (NCBI): domain Eukaryota; kingdom Metazoa; phylum Chordata; class Aves; order Passeriformes; family Thamnophilidae; genus Sakesphorus; species Sakesphorus luctuosus. Next base: position 233,280 of record VWZD01004215.1, on the reverse strand, counting down.
CATGTGTGTCTTTTTCCACATACCTCATCAACTGCATAGGATGATAAGATGCTACCTATGATCACTTTTTTGTTTATAAAGTTAACAAAAACATTAGCTTTATCTTCTCTGTACTGAAACACATTCTGAACTGTACACAGAAAATGAAGACAATTCAGATGAAGAGGAGGAACTGGATAAGCAGATGGGAAATCTTGATAATGCTGAAGCTGATGATAAACTGGATGAAAGGCTCTGGGGGGATGAAGATGATGAGGATGATGAAGATACTAGTAGTAAAACAGAAGAAACTGGACCAGGAATGGATGAGGTAAAGACAAAAGGGGTGGGAAGAAAAATATCAGAGGAATTAAACTCTTAATTTAATGTGAACTCCCTTTCATAGCTCTTGGTCTTGGAAAGGGATAGTTTGAGAGGATAAGTTTTGTTTAGTGTTATGGGGGTTTTTTCTGTAGGAGATGCCTTGTCACTGAGACTTTGAAAAGCAGGTAGCATAAATAAGTTTTTTTGAATTTGTTGGTTAATAGGAGGATTCAGAGCTTGTTGCAAAAGATGACAATGTGGGGACAGGAAACAAGGATAATAAAAAACAGCCTCCCAAGGATGAGGAAAAAGAGCAACAGGAAGAGGACAGTGGAAACAAAGAGAAAATTCATGAACTAATTGATGAGGTAAGAATTATTTGGACTGTATGGAATATCTTGCTGTTAAACCACGTTCTGTTGCTCATGTCACGTGTTTCTGAGAATTTGAAATGTTCTTTACTTAATAGTGAAGTGCACTGAATAAAAGTTAGTTCATTTCAGAGCTAAAAGTAAACCATATTGTATCCATTATATCATACATACATCTTCTGATCCACATTCCAGAAAGAACTTTTGTTTACATTAACCTGAACTTGTAATGGCTGCCAAACCAAGCTTTACACTGAAATGATGTTTTGACAGACAGAGCTTTAAAACTCCTATTCTGTTACATTTAGCAACAGAAACACCTGAAGTCAGTGGAACTCTCCCCAAAAACCTGAATACAGCATACTTGCAGATTCTGCCTAGTATGCAAGGGTGCCAATTCTGTTTAGAATGTTTCAGCTAGGAAAATTGGATTCTGAACATACAATATGCTGGTTTTAAGTACCATCAATTTATGTAAATGCATTTGCTGAAATTAAGTTTTCTGCTCTTTATACATGAGGATGTGTACCACTGGAAATCCATTACTTCTTTGTCCTAGAGAATACAATAAAATCTTATTTCTTATCTTTGCCCTTCCTTCCACTTATCGCATGCCTGTTATTTTTTCCCCCAATTCTTTTCCTGACAGCGTGAGTATGATGAGAATGAAGTAGATCCTTATCATGGCCAGCAAGAAAAGGAGCCTGAAGTTGAACCTTTGGACCTTCCTGATAATTTGAATCTAGAGAATGATGAGAAGAGTGATGAGGAGGAAGAAGAAGAAGGTACAGCTGAAAAAATGGCTCTGAAGATTCCTAGATGAAAGCCAAGTGGAAGTAGGGGGGACAGTGAGATCATGAGCCATTTTTCTCTATAGAAAGAAGAGAGGTGGTGGTAGGATTCTGTATAATCACCAAGAAGCTGCATATCCATCTCTGTGTATCAAAATAGCAACATACCAAACGTAGGCCAGATAAGAACTCAACATTACAGCATTTTCCTTTCATGAACTCTGTGGAGCAGACTTTCTGATCTTATCCAAGTGATAGACCCTACCTTATGCTGGAAGGTTCTTATCTAATTGTCCAGTTGCTTTTGTGGATTTGTTTTTTCTTACTGTTCTACTTACAAGTATTTGTACTCTTAAGTCAACTGGCCCTCAGAAATATCAGGTTAAAGGAAATGATTAGAAATTCATCTTGCTGTATTGTTAATTAGAAACCAATTTTAACTTAAAGGAATCATCTTGCAATAGAAAATTGTAGATTCTGTGTATAGAACTCTCAGTACTGTAAGATTTTTTTTATAGACTGTGCAGTTTTATTCCAAATATCTGTAATATTCACTGTCTCCACTGAAATTTTCATACACTGTTCTGATTTTTTTTTAATCCAGAAGAGAATGATTTTGAAATAGATGATAAACTTGGGGATTTAAATGAGGCAGAGAAGACAGAAGAACAGAATGAAGAGGATACTGGTGAGACAGAGGGAGGTAATCAAGATGCAGAAGCAGCTGAAGAAGGCATTTCTGAAGATAAAGAGGAGAGGGAAGGTGAAGGGGACAAAGACGCTCATGATCAAGAAGAAGATGGAGAGAACACTGAGGATGCAGAAGAAGAAGAGGAGGAAGAGTCACAGCCACCTGACGAGAAAAAAAATGAATCTACTGAAGATGCGGGAGTCCCTGCTGGTGACCAAGGCCTTCAACCTCAGGTAGAGAGTAATAAATAAAGCCTGATTTTCTTTTTTTGCTGTTTTAATTACCTTATACAAGACTTAAGAAATGGATGGTCTTCTGTGATACTCCAAAACAAATTTGACATTACATAGATGTTAGTGAGAATCTTCATCAAGATAAGAGCTGGGTACCAGGGGGAAGAGATCAGGACCTCTTTCTCCAGGTCCCTTCAGGAAGCTGTAGAGAGCAATGAGGTTGCTCCTCAGCCTCCTTCTCTCCAAATCAGGCAAGCCTAAAGTCCTTAGTCATTCCTCATAGGACACTGGTTCCAGCGCTTGCACCAGTTTTGCTGCACTCCTTTGGACACATTCAAGGACTTTTACATCCTGTTAAATTGCAGAGCCCAGAGCTGCACACAGTGCTCAAGGTGAGGCTGCATCAATGCTGAGTAAAGCAGGACAGGCACCTCTGTAGACCACCTGCTGTTGCTGTGTTTGATGTACCCAGGACAGGGATTACCCTCTGGGTTGCCAGGGCTCACTGCTCACTCACATTGAACATGCTGTTGGTGAGCACCCCCAGATCCTGTTCTGCAGGGCTGGTCTCCAGCCACTCCTCTCCCACTTGTGCCCAGCATTCCATCCTAGGTACAGAATCCTTAAATTTCCTCCCATTAATCATAGCTCTGTGCCCCCCCTCTATCTAGATCACTCTGCAAGGCCTCTTTGTCCCTCAGAAGAGTCAACAGCACCTCCCAGGTGTATCATCTTGTAAACTTTCTAATAGTGCATTCAACTCCTTTATCCAGATCACGGATAAATATATTGAATGGAACTTAGTCGTAGAGCTGAGCCCTGAGGAACAGCGCTGGAGATTGTCACCAGCCAGATTCAGCCTCATTCACTACAACCCTTTGAGCCCTACCATTTACCCAGCACACTGAATCCACTCACCCATAAGGATGCCATGGCAGACAGTACCAAAAGCATTACTAAAAATCCAGAAAAACTACATCGAATGCTTTCCCTTCATCCACTAGGCTGGTGACCTCATCAGAAGGATATTGAGTCAGTCAAATAGGACTTTCCCTTTGTGATCCTTTCCTGACTGTGCCCGATGACTTCATTCTTCTTTAAATGCCTTTCCTTAATACCTACTTCCCAATGTTTTTTAGAATTTAAAATAATCATTATTCCAGGAAGAAGATGGTAAAGATGATTCAGAGATGGATGAACAGATTCCTGAGGCCAACGAAAGAATGGAACATGAAACACAAGGGCAGACTGGGCAAGAAAACCTACAGAGTGACAATGCTGTTGAGCTGGCTGGAGAGGCTTCAGAAAGAGACCAGTCTAAAGAGGTAAATTACATAGAAGTGTCAGTGTTACAAATGCTAAATTTGTGAATATGTTTTTGAGTTACAATCAAAGAACTGCTGCCATAATTGTAAAGAACTGTGTATAATGTTCAGTTTATACCAATTATCACTGAAAAAAATAGATGACTGTGTAGATACCCTGAGTTCACTGCTATAAAGGTAAGTTAGGCTGCAGAACTGGCTCATCTGTTCTCCATAAGAATAATACATACTTGAGCCATCTGTCATTCACAACAGAAGGTAGCAGAACATGGCAGTTTAACTTCTGAAATTTGCTTATTGTATTTGGTATTTTCAGTTACAGTCAAATTTCTTTTTTTTTTTCAGGAAAGCGGAACTGGAGCTTCAAGTGCAAACCAGTCAGAAGGCCATGAGTCCACACGCATGGCCCGGATGGCTTCCCAGAAGCAAAGCAGAAAAAATACCCAGGTTCATCTGTTTTTATTTTTTTTTTAATTTTTATTTAAATGTCTTAATATGAACCAACAAATAGGCAGGACTCAGTTTCTTCTTGTTGGAACAGTGTTCTCATTAGTCCTGGTTTATACCTCACTTGAAGTTCATGGTATTAATTTGCTCTTTTTTCAGAGTTTCAAGAGGAAGCCTGGCCAGGCAGACAATGAGCGTTCCATGGGTGATCACAACGAGCGTATCCACAAGCGACTGAGAACCATAGAATCCAGCAGTGAAGCAAAGCAGGATACTACTCAGACTAAACAAAATGTGGAGGAGGCTGATGCATTTGAGCATATTAAACAAAGCTCTGAACACTATGATGCACAGACATACGGTATGGTGGCATTTCTGAGTATAAAGAGTTATTGCAGAATCAAATCCTGAAAGACTGATTTGTTATGGTTTCCCCTGTTTGCTTTTTAAAATTATATTTAACAATCTTTCCTTTGTTTAAAGATGGAGCACCATTTCCCCATGATAAATGTTACTGTTTGGCAGTCAGATTCAAACTAAGTAACATTTTTGAAAATACTGAATGACTCATAAAATGGATTTTAGCTTAATAAACATATTTAAAATATGTTCTCTCCAAATCTTACTTCAGTTAATCAGGTTTTCAGGGCAAGAGCTCACTGACAGCACAGTGAAAAATAAAACTGAGTTCTGAGACAATAGCTCAGATTTCTTCTGAAGTTCACTAAAACTGGTAATGCAGTGCCCTCAGAATGCAACAGTTTATTTGTAACTTGACTACTTCTTCCACTTTCCCCCAATAAGTATTGTTGTCTTTGTGCAGATGTAGCTAGCAAGGAGCAAGAGAAACCTATTATGCCTCTTGAAGAAAAGGAAGAGGGAGATTCTGAAGATGCAGCTATGGAAACAGAAATGCAGGATGAGGATCTCAGAGCAGTAGACACAGAAGAGCTGAAGCCAGAAAAAAAGAAATCTACTGCCACTAAACCTCCTGGTACATTAACTTAAAAAACATTCTAAATATACACTGATGCAGATCTTTAAATGTACATGCAGGTATTTATATTTGCATGTAATGGAGGAGTTTCATAAGACTGATCTGTCATAAGATATTCCATAAGACTAAAATGTCTGCTCTCACTTGATTTTTCTGCAGCAGTATTCTTAGTTCTGCCTAGTAACTATCATTAGCCTTGCTAAATTGGTTGAGTGACAGAGGGGGCTTTCTTTCAAGTTAATGGTCTCTAATCTTTATAAGTGTACACTTCCCTGCTGTTTAACACAATGCCAATTCGCTTAATTAATTGGCATATAACAACACATTCCAGTGTCACCACCATGAGTACCAGGTATCTTTTTTATTAATAACTGCTGGAAAAAAAAAAAGCAAGAAGTTCAGGAGCTGGTCTGAAAAACATCTGGTGAGGTAGTGCCAAACTGTCACTGTCCCACTGCTTTCTTTCCTAAGTGGGAATGAAACAGAAGAAAACAAGGCTGCTAACAGAAACTGACTGTTGGATGCAGGTGGTTGTTAGGTGAGAAGACAGGTCTGACTTGTCAGCCATGCATCCCTCACACACAAACTAAGCAAGATAAAAGTATATCTTGTCAATTGCAACACAAATTTAATTTTGATGAATCTAAGTAAATGACCCTGTAGCTTGGAATTTTGAACATTTTTCTTCTCAAACAACACACAGGCTGGCTAGAGAGACAACTCTTACAAGCCTACATTCTTGCCTCCCACTCCCTTCAGGTTTAATCACTTAAATCTCTTGCTAGACTCATTAGCTTTATGGTACAGGTGTACATGTAAACAGTCTATTTGGTTTACCACGTGATTCTCTAGTAGTATGTTCTGAAAAACTAGAACCTCTGAAACATCTCCTACAATGTCATATTTCTTTTCTTTTAAAGTAATTCTTTAAAAACCATTTGTTAAACAGTGCAGTATAGTGGAAACAATAATAAAATAAAATCTTTAGTGTATTCCTTTATTTGTAAATTGATTTAGGAAATTGAGTTAAGATTGCCATTTTTTAAATGGTGTTTTTCCAAATGTTCTACAATGACTTCACACTTCCTGTCCCATTCTGTCAGAGAGGCTACAAAGCTCAAAAAAAGGTATTTCACCAAAGTAATTTTCAGGTGTTAAGGATCTGTTCATTGTTATTTTGCTCATTTGGCAAGAAGGTTATAAGAGAAAAACCATTTCCTTCAGAAAATGCTTATTTATCTGTTCCAGTGAGTTGCAAGATGTATTCATTCTATTCCTAGAATTAAATGTCTTAAAATTTGGACACTTTTCTTAAAAAAAGTTATGTCTGGGCTGCACTGCAAAGCCTCTGAGATGCTTCGTAAAAGACTCAAATACAATATTGCTTCTTTTATGATGGGTGATCCACAAAGTGAGTTACTAGTTTTATGGTTGTAGGACCAGGTGATGTGGAGCCAGAGATCCAGACTTTTGACTCAGAGGATGTCAATGACTCTGCCACAGAGAAGCTACCAAAGGTGACTGAAGAGAAGCCAGAGAGAAGCAAGGATTCTACCATACATACAGCCCATCAGTTTTTGATGGACACTCCCCAGGTACGATACCCAGTCTGTCATCTTAAACATAGTATAGTATGGCCAAACTTCACGAACAAAGATTTGGGCAGGGCTCTCCCCACGTGGGTGTGCCCTTCCAGCCAGTGCAGTGGATCTTTTAGGTGAGGCACAGCATGCGCAGAACTGGCCTCACTGTTTAAGTCCTGAGGTCCATCTGCCATGGGCGAGGGAGCTTGGACAGTGACAGTGAAGTCCTTGGGACTGTCACAGCATCCGGTACTAACCGGGGCTGACCCTGCTGAGCATCCCAGATGTGACGGGATGGGTCGGCAGGGAGGCATTGAACTGCCAGGGGACGGTCCCACTGAGACTCAAACTCAGGTCCTTGGGATTTAGAGTCCAGAGTGCTCTCCTTTACACCACGGGAGCACCCTCATCTTAAACATACAGTAGTAGAAACAGATAGTTTTACTTGACTTGTGTTAATGGAGCTCTGTGCAGGCAATAGTTTAGCATTACTTGTCTTCAGACAATTCAGTAGCTTGCTATTATTTAATAGCAGAATGAAAAGTAACACATAACTAACTGTTGTATGTGCAGCTGAAAGATGCCTTTAAAATGACAAGTCCTCCCCATCCTTAGGATGGAACCCCTTCCCGTGTCAGTTTTCAAAAAACTTCTGTTTTTCTAACTGAAAAGAACTGCTTTGCTCAGATGAATCTGCAGATCAAATGCTTGGGTAGAGTGGAAAGCCATGGGCAAGGGTATGTAACCTGAAGACAACAGAAGGGTTCAGAATGATGAGAGCTAGGGATCAGTGACTTTAAAACACCATTGAGGACAAAGAATTCACCTCATTGAATTCATCACAATATATTACCATCTCGTAAAAGCTGGTGGCAAATATTGCAGAACCTTTTGAGCTTTTTGTGACTTTCCCAGTTGAAAAAAAATATAACCTAGAAAAGCCTAGAGCTTCATGTGACACTCATAGTTTCCCAGTGTGAACTGCTGGTTGTGAAAAAGCACATTTTATCATAAAGACCAAAGGTATAGAAGCAGTTGGTGGTGCATAAGTAAAAATATTTTCAGTGTCTGATTTTTTTTCTTCTAGTACTGATAGTACTGTGTCCAGAGTACATACTTGGAGGGTGATACTTTACTGTTTCTATGCATAACACATAAAGGATTGTGTGCATGCTTCGATCTTAATGCCAAATGTTTTTTGGAAAAAGGCAGCTGAATGCAAAAGTGTTCTCCTCTTATCAGAATAGTTAGGTCCCTGTTTTGGGTTTTTTTTTTTCCAATTGGCATTAAAAACGTGGAACAGGAGGGGGAGCTCTTGCAGCAGCAGTTCAAGAGGAGGGGAGATGATCCTGGGGGAAAAGTGCAGGTTCTCACCTTTCAGCGAAAGGGAGAGGAAACAAGTCCCCTCCATTGTATATTCTTCCTTTCTTCCTTAAACCTACAGTAGGTGACCAACGGCACAGCTGATGTATTTTGAGGAATGAGAAGTTACTGTGACTATTGAGTTTGCAATCATGGGCTTATTTTCCTTAATCCATAAGCCTGCAGGTTATGCAGACCATATACTGCTGTTTGGCTAAACCGTAGTTTTATAAGTCAGGAGCAGAGCTTGTCACTGAAAGCACAATGGAAGTAAGAGAACCATCATAAAGCTTGGGTGTCCTTTAATGAAATGGCTTATGAAATAGTATTTGCTGGCAGGTAAAGAGGAAGATGTCATTCAATCCTTCAAGTGGTTTGAAGGAAGCTTTTAAAAATCTGTAAGTGAACTGTACCATATTTTGGAACATACTAGATAGGTAGTGTTTAATAGTTTGATCTCCATTATATTCTTATTAAAGCTGGTGTTTGTCAAGATAATTTCATTGATTTTATCTTGAAGTCCTGTATTTTCTTATATTTAGTGTTGGTGTCAGATGTTCCTAGGGTTTTTTCTATGTTGATTATGTCACATATGGAGGTATTTGTGGGGAGGAATCCATGTATCCTTCCTGTACATGGAAGCTATTAAAAAAAGGAGGTTTAGGATCTTGATTTAAGTGGGTTTTTTCCAGGTATTTTTCTGTCTAAAAGAATAAAAACAGTGCATTTATACTTTTTTATAGTTTGCTATGCTTTGGGGATCACCAGATGTGTAAACTTATTTTTCTGTCTCATAAATCTCGTAACTCCACTTCTAGCACATCATTAGAGATCCTGAAGAGCTAAGGAAGGAACTTGAAAGGCAATTGGAAGCTTGGCAGACACAGCAGCCTGGAACTCTAGAGGAGGTTTGTGACTTCATTTTAACATAAAACTGTCATAAAAATCCTTTACTGCTTTATTTCATCTTATTTTACTGCTAAAACATTGAGGAAGCAAAGCAGGTTGCAATCTAAATACTCAAAATCACATGATTTAGATGCTATTTTTGTTACTATGTTTAATTTCTTCTGAAAAAGAAATACATTTTTCTCAAAGCAGGTTGATGTTTTAGATCTTGTTTTGAATGTGTTACGCGCAGGAAGTTACTCTGCTGATAATGATTTCTAAAATTTGTATAACTAAAACATTTTCTCAGTCCTGTCAACTCCCTTCCATTTTGAGTTGTCACCAGCAGGTAAATGCTGGACATACCACTTCCACAAAATGATGGTAGAGAAGCCATCTCCTTCAGTGGCGGGGTGGAGTTTGAGCCAACATCAACAACAAAACATGATACTTGCTGTACTGTCCTAGTCATGAATTGTGAACAATCTTTGGAATTAATTCTTGGATGTAATTGCCAGTGTAGAGGCTCAAGAATTTTGCTGAATTTTATTTAATTTTAATTTTTTGATGGTCAGTAGAGAACCTAGAGGACTTCACAGCTTGCCTTTCTGTAATACCAGCTATCAGCACCTGGCCGTTACAAGATCTTCTTGTATCAACAGCAATGCTGAAGGTGCTGTGTGTACCCCTAGAGAAAACATCACTGCACATTGCAGCTCTGTAGCAGCCAGGAGCATCCTAGGTTGAATGCAGATTGTCATACAAGACATCCTTACAGTTTTAGCTGGTAGCTACCTGTTTACTGCCTTCCCCTCCCCACACTGAGGTTTGTTTTCTTTTTTCAGACAGTGCTTCAGAACTTTTTTGTTTTTCTCATCATTCACTTTTATTTCTTTGTGTGATGTTTTAGGAGAAGGAAGCAGCACAGTTGTGGCAGAGGTATTTAGTACTGACAGCTCCTCTATCACAACAGCTTTGTGAACAGCTACGACTCATACTGGAACCCACTCAGGCAGCCAAACTGAAGTAAGTTGAGTCTTCGAGGCTTCTAGTTTCTTTAAACTCCTGGTTTGGGGGAGCTTTAACCTCTGCAAGACTGCAGCTTTATGTTATTCTTGCTTTACAGTAATTATTCCTGTTTGCAAATGCATTTAATATTGTTTTGTAAGGGAACACTAGGTTGTTTCATGAAATGCAAATGTGATACAGTAGTAGGTACCCATTCTGAGGATATTGCCTCCTACTTCCCCCCACCCCGCAACAGGTGATCAAACCAACTTAACGGTTTCAAGTTAAATCAAAGATTATGTTAAATGTCAAAATACTTTGGTTTTAACATTAAGTAAATTTTTTTAAGAGATCTAGATTTGTTTCAAACTGGAGGAATCTAAATTCAAGGTCTGCCTTGCATTTTTAGGCACCTCGATATAAACTTCTTTTAAAAACACTGAATATCCATCTTACATTAAAATGTGATATGTTTTTATCTATAACTAGATATGAATATTAAAATAATTAATTTGGGAGTTGTTGCATTTTACAAAAAAAAATCTATTTTGGTTTATATGCTGCATAGGCCAGGAATTTCCAGAATGAGGTATTTGTTGATAATTCCTGTCACTGTGTCTTTTTTCTTAACTTTCAGGGGAGACTACAGAACAGGGAAGAGGCTGAACATGCGCAAAGTGATCCCATATATTGCCAGTCAATTCCGAAAAGATAAGATCTGGCTACGAAGGACCAAGCCCAGTAAACGACAGTACCAGATTTGCTTGGCCATTGATGATTCCTCTAGTATGATTGACAATCACTCTAAACAGGTAAAATAAAACCTTGGAAGAAGCCTGAAGAAACTACCTGTTGATGACTGTGTCAGTTGCTGACTTGTTTCATTTAGGGCAGGTGCCCGCTAGAAAGTCTGACTGATAATTGCAAAGCAGCTATTTTTCTGGTCCATATGTTTGAACTTCTGTCACTTCATGCCTAAGAAATTTATTACCAAAAGATCAGTGAAAACTGGCTGAAATGATGAGATGTTAAACTGGTTAGACAGAGGTGTACATATGCACTGGAAAATTACTTTTTGTAGCCAACAAAAGGCTGAAACTTGCTTAGTCATGCAGTCCATTGGAGTGTTAAATATTCATTCAACATAGCTCACTTGTAGGGCTTTTACTTATTAAAAAGATATGTTTCCTTGTAAGTAAAGGAAAATACACATCACTGTAATGGGCAAAAAGATAGGCAGTCTCTTAGTTTATTTTTCTGGATGATGACGAGTAGTTTCAGTAACGTTCTTCATATTTAATACAGAGCTTTGAGTAAAACTTGTAATATCCTATTTTTGATTTTTTTTTTCTTTAACAGCTTGCTTATGAATCCCTGGCAGTTATTGGAAATGCACTGACTCTTCTAGAAGTTGGACAAATTGCTGTGTGTAGGTGAGTGTATTTAAAATACTGACTTTTCTCCACTGTTTCAGAGCAGAACATAAATACCAGTTTCGTGATGTAATTTTTTTCTTTTCTAAAGCTTTGGTGAGACTGTTCAGCTGCTGCACCCATTCCACGAGCAGTTCAGTGACCAGTCAGGGACACGGATATTGCGTCTCTGCAAGTTTCAGCAGAAGAAAACAAGAATAGCCCAGGTACACAAGAATGCCTCTAGGGCAACAGGTTTGCCAGTCTTTTCCACACAAGGTATCAGCAGCTTCATGGTTTCATAATCACTTTGTTATCTTAAATATAAACACCAGTAAACATTACAAAGAGATACAATGGTCATAATTTTATAATAGGAAGAGTGTTTTCTCTTAAGCATTCCTCTTTCTCTGTATTGGTTCTTAAACAGTATTTTGGGTATAAGCTGTTGAGTACCCTGGCGCCAAACACCATCAAAGTTTGTGAGACTTTAAGAGGTCTTCATGCCATGGATTCCACTGCAGTAGTAGGAGGAAGAGCTTTTAGTTTGTCAGAGTTGACTGATTCCTGCAGAAAATAACTTTCTATACTAATGCTTCCCAGACAGCTGCAAAGTTTTCTTCTTTTAGGAAGGTTTTTTCAGTCTTACCTTTTGAGACTCAAATAAGACCTTCTTTTAATATGAAATGGAAATGGAGGAGACCCAAATAGCTCAATGGCAATTTTATAAACCAAAACTGGGAGGACTTGACTGTTGATGTTCTTCATTTTAATGTGGATTGTGAAACTAGATACTTCTGTTTCAAGTTGAAATCCAAGAAGTTCAACCTGGAAATAGGATATTTTTAATGATGCCCTTAATTGCTTTAGCAATGTACTGTTTCAATGTCTTTGTTAGCATTGGAAAAAAATTAAATCCAGTTCAAAGGCTTCTCTGAAGATTATTAAATTTGAAATAGGATTTAATATAGGAAAATGCCGAGGACTGTATCTGTGTTGGGTGGTCAGACTTGATCAGCATTTTAAAATAAAGAAAAGTGTTCTTTATAAATGGTTTCATTATTAAGTTTTTTCCTTGTGAGATAACTTAATCTTTTTTCTTTCTCTGCAGTTTCTAGAATCATCAGCAAATATGTTTGCTGCAGCACAGCAGTTGTCTCAAAATATTAATCCAGGTGAGCTTTTTTCTGTTACTATGCTTGCTGCTGTGGCAGCAGAATGCTCATTACAGTCCTGATGTAGGATCCTGCTAGGAAGACTCCTAGCACTGAAACGTGATTTGCTTTGGGGTTTGCTTTGTCAAAAGGAGTGTTTGGTTGAAATTTAGCTCAAAACCCAAGAGACACCTACTTCCTATTTGTCAGTAATACACTAAAATTTGTTTGAGGCTTTTTAAAAAGGCAGACCTTAGCTGCCTCCATTTACCTCACATGTCCAGACTGTGTTTAAGTCTTAGACTATGACAGTTTGGAGCACTGTCCACCTTCCTAGGGACCCTGACTCTCCAGACTCTGCTACTCTTGCTTGAGAGCTTGAGTTCTGTAAGTATCCAGAAGCACGTTGTTCTGAGGAGGGAGTTTGCCTCCTACCTGCCCTTCACTGTGCTGCAAGTTTAGGTCATGAGCTGCTTGAATTTCCCAGAAAAGCTGGAAGACTGCTTGCCTCACATCTGACCCATAGTTAGTCAAAGAGACTGCTTTGTGATAGTAACACACTTGTCACAGAGGCACCCATAATTTTCAGTTCTTGTTGTTAAAGGACTCCACGAAATGGACAGTCTGTGATTTAAAATCCACAGCTGCTTTGCCATTGGGTGACCAGGCTGTACAACTACTCAGAAAGGGAGCAGCATCCAGTCCTGTTGAACTAGTCTGGAATGCAGCAGCCATCAGCTCCCTGGAATTTGGGAGCTGGCAGGAGAAAAGGGAGTGGGATCCATCACTCCTTTCTGTAAAAAGATGAAACCCTGTCACATTTTGAGCCCGTCTGCAGAAGTGTGTTCTGCATCCCTTCATAAATCTTTGGACTTGCATTCCTGACTGTAATTACTTTGATTTCCTATCTAATTAAAAGATGATAGATACCTAACTTAGAATGTACTTTTAGAGGGATATATCCCTGACTCTGGGGGCAGCTTGGGTAAAATAATGTGCCTGCACAAAATGATTGGTGCTGAGGAACTCAGCATCAGTGCTAAGTATGATGTTTCGGGAGGTTTACTTCGCACCAGCTGGTTTGGTGCCAGGGACTTAATTCCCTGTAGTGGCTGGACTGCCTTGACTGTGCCTCTGAAGCAAATCTTCTGATTTACTTTCCTCCAAAAATCACCCATTGTGGGCAGCTCAGGATTGTTCTCTGATGGAAGCCAAGTCTGTTGAAGTGGCAACAACAGGACAATGTTTCAAAAGCCCCGTCTTAGTCCAAGGTGAAATGCTAATACAGATGAACTCATAGGTACCTGCTTCAGGAGGAATAGAGCTGGGCTCTGTTTCATTGTAGCAGCAGGTGCTCTACTGAGCTAGTGGCTGGACTCTAGTATTTAACTCCTAGGCACTTACCAGGACTGAAAGACAAGGCCATGCCTAAGTCTGTTAGGTATTTTCCATGCACTTCATCCTTGGTTATATTATTGATAAATGGTGGGTTCCTCTCCTCTGTTATTCTTGGTGTTACCCAGTACTTCCTTTCTTGACCCACTGTTAACTGCAGCTTAATGTTAAGTCTGGGGCGGTCCCATGGTGTAAAGGAGAGCACTCTGGACTCTGAATCCCAAGGTCCTGAGTTCCAGTCTCAGTGGGGACCATCCCCTGGCAGTTCAATGCCTCCCTGGCAGTTCAATGCCTCCCTGCCATCCCATCCCGTCACATCTCGGATGCCCAGCAGGGTCAGCCCCGGTTAGTACCGGGTGCTGTGACAGTCCCAAGGACTTCACTGTCACTGTCCAAGCTCGCTCGGCCATGGCAGATGGACCTCAGGACTTAAATGGTGGGGCCAGTTCTGCGCACGCTGTGCCTCTCCTAAAAAATCCACTGCACAGGCTGGAAGGGCACACCCACGCGGGGAGAGCCCTGCCCAAATCTGCGTTCGCGAAGTCTGGCCATACATACAAGGTTAAGTCACAGAATTCTAACTGACAAAGACTTAATTACCTTAGGAATACTCCTTTTTCAATTATACCCACAGGGCAAACAACAAAATAGGGTTTTTTGCCTTTTGAATCAGTTACTCAGTGGAATTTTAAATGTTCTTTGTGCTCAGAAACAGCACAGCTGCTTTTGATCGTATCTGATGGAAGAGGCCTCTTCTTGGAAGGCAAGGAACGAGTGACAGCAGCAGTTCAAGCAGCTCAGAATGCCAATATCTTTGTTATTTTCGTAGTGTTGGACAATCCTAATTCCCGGGTAAGTAAAGGAACAAGGGAGAGGTATTCAACTGCAGTGAATGTGAAACCGATACAAATCTTTTTCCTGTCTTTTGTAGTGCCACACAGCTACCTTATCTTTTGTGGAGGTCAGAGATATTTAGCCCAATTTCAGTTTTTCACGTCTGTCAGATCTACGATTTCTTCCTACTGTGCTTCTTACCCTCTTTTGTACTTTAAAAACCCCTCAGCTTCCATGCCACAGACAGGCTAAGTAAGGTAATGGTTGTAGATATTGGCCACCAGGGAAGTAGCTGGCAGCTTGACAGATTTGGAGTCTGAGAGATGCTTTGTTCCGTCTCAGTTCTGATTCAACTTGATAATCTCTAACAGCAGTCTCCATTTGACATGACAGCTAGAGCCAATATGAGATTAAACATAGACAGAAAGGAGTATGTGAGAGTTATTTAGTGCCTGAATTGAGAAAGCTGAGTTCATTATGTGGTAGTTGGGGAAGAAAACTGTTAGATGTCCTTGTTTGGAAAGCTGAAATACCTGGGAGCTTTTCATGAAGACTGAGTGCAGTAAGTGAGGAAACTTAAGCCTTACTTTGCATTATGTGGTGAAGACTATTTTTGTAATTCATGCTTTCTTCCTCTATCTTTGTTTTGCCATATAAAACTCATCTGATATATTTATTGTTAAAAAACTAACAGTTCTCATGCTGACAAACTGTTAAAAAGTTCTGATTAAGTTTGGCTGTAATATCAAGCAAAAATTCTGGGTGTTTTTCATAAGCTTTTTTTCCTGGGAGAAAAAAGTGTTTTTTCATAAGCTTCATTAATTTTCTGAGCCTCTACTAAGAAGTTGCTCTAGTAAGCAACTAAGAAGTTATTTTGCAAGAAGCACAGCTGGAGTTTAATCTGATTTTTGTCTTGGTAGTATTTGTTGAAATAGTATGAAGTAAGTTGCTAAAGAATCTTGTATTAGAGCACTGCAAAAATACAAGTTGAACTCAGCACTAAGGAGCTTACAGATGACAGTGTTGGAAAGGTATCAAATACATACAACTAAAGTGCTAATAGTAAACTCATCAAGTGCTAAGGAAAGACAGTGTTTATGGAAGTTGGTATTGCAGAAGCTTAAGCTTAGTCTCTTCTAGCCTGTAATTAATGGATTAAAGCACTTTATCTAAAAGGGCAAAAGTATTTAACTGCTTTGTATTCAGCTTTTGATCTGATTTACCTTCGAACACTTGCAGCTTTTAATCTCTGAAGTATTATTACCTTTTAATCTAACAGGGGAGGAATTGTTGTAAGTATTTGAAAAATAGGATAAATTACATCAGTTGGCCATAAAAGATGCATCATGTGATTTAGTAGTAACATAAATACTTTTTTTACAGGATTCCATTTTGGACATTAAAGTACCTATATTCAAAGGACCCGGAGAATTGCCTGAAATCAGATCTTACATGGAAGAATTCCCATTCCCGTTCTACATGATCCTTAGAGATGTGAACGCGCTTCCAGAAACTCTGAGTGATGCACTCAGGCAGTGGTTTGAACTGGTGACTGCCTCGGATGCTTTGTAGCCTTTGTAGGCGAAGTCAGGACCCGATTGCTGCTAAACCCCTGAAATACATGAAATGGCATTTCACGGGAGGGGTCACAGGGCCCTTCCTGACAAGGACTGAGCTGCAGGAGCTGCCCTGGGGCAGTCACGCTGCACAGAACTAAAGGGTTTAGGTGCATTCGCCCATGTTTGTCAAGGGGACAATTATGCAATGGTGAGATTTTCTCCTGCTATTCGTACAAATAATGTAAAACTTTTCTCAACTTCTCTTGTAAGAACTTATTATATATATATAGAAAAAGTATTTGTAAGATTCACTTAGGTAAAATTATTCCTGCCACTCTCTACTGTGGTAAGAAAAACCAGTCTTGCTTCTGGGAAGGCATTTCTGCATCAGAACTTGAGGTGTCTTGCCAAAAAGCATCCTTGATCTTCACCCCTGTGGCTGCTGTCTCTGGGAAAGTGGAGGAGCAGGGGAAAGCAGTTGGTTTTAAACAACCAAAAAGTAAGTACTTGAATACCTAAAAATACCCTGCAGTTTGACACATCCTGTTGAATTATTGCCAATTTTTGTTTAACGGTACCAGCAGGGAGTTTGTGAATGATGCCATGTGCTGCTCCCCTGGACTATCAGTTTATACTGTGAACTTTGCCCCTCTGTCTGAGGCAGACACTGAGCGTGTTTCATAAATCCTGTGTCTTACAGCAAAGACATGATTTTTCCTTGCAAAGACTATGCATCTTTTATCGTCTGTACTAATAAAAGAGTTACAGCGCTTTCTAATCACGGCGTGCGTTCAGCCTCACCCTAGGCCAGACTGAGACCATCATCAGCAAATTTGCTGATGACACCAAGCTGGGAGGGAGTGTCGACCTGCTGGAAGGCAGGAGGGCTCTGCAGAGGGATCTGGATAGACTTGAGAGATGGGCTGATTCCAATGGGATGAAGTTCAACAAGGCCAAGTGCCGGGTCCTGCACTTTGGCCACAACAACCCCATGCAGTGCTACAGGCTGGGCACAGAGTGGCTGGAGAGCAGCCAGGCAGAAAGGGACCTGGGGGTACTAATTGACAGGAAGCTCAACATGAGCCAACAGTGTGCCCAGGTGGCCAAGAAGGCCAATGGGATCCTGGCCTGTATCAAAACTAGCGTGGCCAGCAGGACCAGGGCAGTGATCCTTCCCCTGTACTCTGCATTGGTGAGGCCAAACCTTGAGGATTGTGTTCAGTTCTGGGCCCCTCAGTTCAGGAAGGATATTGAGGTGCTGGAGCGGGTCCAGAGAAGAGCAACAAGGCTGGTGAAGGGACTGGAGCACAAGTCCTATGGGGAGAGGCTGAGGGAGCTGGGGTTGTTTAGCCTGGAGAAGAGGAGGCTCAGAGGTGACCTCAGCACTGTCTAGAACTACCTGAAGGGAAGTTCTAGCCAGGTGGGGGTTGGTCTCTTCTCCCAGGCACTCAGCAATAGGACAAGGGGGCACGGGCTCAAGCTCTGCCAGGGGAAATTTAAGTTGGAGATCAGAAAAAAATTCTTTCCAGAGAGAGTGATCAGGCATTGGAATGGGCTGCCCAGAGAGGGGGTGGATTCACCATACCTGGAGGTTTTTAAACTGAGATTGGCCGTGGCACTGAGTGCCATGATCTAGTAAATGGATTGGAGTTGGCCCAAGGGTTGGACTTGATGATCTCGGAGATCATTTCCAACTCAATCGATTCTATGATTGTATTCCCACGGGGCGGGCGCTGCGCCCGGAAATGGCGGCGGTGGCACCGCCCCGGGGCGGGGCCGGTCATGGCGGTCGGGGCGGGCCATGGCGGCCGGGGCCGGGCGGGTTCCGCCGGCAGCGCTGACCCTGCGGCAGGTACGGGTGGCGGGGCCGGGGCGACGGGGGGCGGGCAAGCTGCGCCTCATAGGGAGGGCGCGGGGGGCTCTGTGTTTGCCTCACTGCCCTGGAAGCGCAGCCATGTCCCGGCGCAGCGGGCAGACCTCCCTGTCCTTCCCCAGTTCCTGAGGCGGCAGCAGGTTCTGCAGCTGTACCGCAGGATCCTGCGCGCCATCCGGGAGGTACCTGCTGAACAGGATCGCTGCTACCTAAAGGACTGGGCCAGGGAGGAATTCAAGAGGAACAAGGATGCCACGGAGGAGGTGAGGGTCGGGAGCTGCGGGAAGGGCCTGGGGCTGTGTGTGGGTGTTCTCCGGGTGAGGACTCCTGCTGCTCTTCTATCATTTATACGCATCATAGAATCGATTGGGTTGGAAAAGACCTCCGAGATCATCAAGTCCAACCCTTGGTCCAACTCCAGTCCATTTACCAGATCATGGCACTCAGTGCCACGGCCAATCTCAGTTTAAAAACCTCCAGGTATGGTGAATCCACCCCCTCTCTGGGCAGCCCATTCCAATGCCTGATTACTCTCTCTGGAAAGAATATTTTTCTGATCTCCAACTTAAATTTCCCCTGGCAGAGCTTGAGCCCGTGCCCCCTTGTCCTATTGCTGGCAGGAATACGAAGAAACAATCGAGCATCTCTAAATATTGTTTCCAGTACTAATGTTTCTGTTAGTTTCCAGACAGTAACCTGGAATTAAAAAGCAGGTATCCTGCTCTCTCCAACCACAGAACAGGAAAATTGTATTGAATGCTATGGTAACTAACATATTAATGGTTAAGTTTTCTATAGCTTTTTTTTCCTTCCTTTAATTTCAACTATATTCAAACAGAATACAATCAAGTTGGATAGTATGGGATATAAAACAAGTAGGAAATGCAGAAACCTTCACATTTCTTGTTGTTCTCCAGTCCTTTGCTTTCCATCACCTGTTTTTTAACTGGCTCAGTGATTATAGTGTGACTTCATCCAAAGAAATAGATGACAGTAGTGCTAGTAAGAATTGTGTGCATTTTAATGCATTGAAAGTCTGCATGGTTGTGTGAAACGTGTGCTGTGCACGGGTGTTCAGTTGATTCCATTGTGTTTTACAGGATGCTATCAGGATGATGATCACTCAAGGCAACATGCAACTTCAGGAACTTCAGAGAACACTTAAGCTGGCAAAATCCTGATATTAATTTTGTTGACAGTTGGACTTTCATCTGCTGCAAACAAGCACAGTGTTTTTTCCAGAATGGGGTTATAATGGCAGCTTTTGCTGGCAACCTGGTAATGTTTGAGGAAGGAGTTTGCCACAGTGGGCATGTTATTTGGTTTGTCCCCTTCCCCATTCCCTTCATGGTTTGCTTACCTTCCCCTTAGGAAATCAGACATAAAGAACTGAATGGATGATGTAGCATGTGCTGTGGAAAAAGCAGAAAGCATCAAAAATTACAACTGCACTGTTACACCAGAGGAATGGAAAATAAATATAAACCAGATTTTTTTGGTCTATTTTTTACTGTGACAGCTGTAGGTGGCAACATTCACAGTGCCAACAGCTCTTCATGTACTGTGCCAAGGATCATTACCAAAATTTGTGGTTATAAAAGCATTTGAGATAAATAAATAGGTCCAGAACAAATAAACATGACAAAACTTTGAAGAAAATGTTTTGTGTGTGGATGTTGATTTTCAGTAGGAGCTGAATAAAACTTAAAAGGGCGGGTCTTTATATTGTTACCAAGTCAACAGGAAGTACCTTCAAGCTAGCATTTAAAAGTCAATATAAAGTAGAATTACAGCTAGAAAATACTAACTGCAAATATTGTGGTTTGGTTTTCCGAATGTTGTGATACTGCATATTTGCTAGCTTGCAACTGTTCTCACTTTCCTTGAGCTGCCTTTTTTTTCTCCCCCATATACTTTAAAAACACCTGGATGAGCCCAAGGTTTTCTCCACATAACTGGAGAGGCAGCAGTAGAGATACCTGCCTATCCAGTGCCGTGTGGACTTTAGGCTGTGGTTCCAAGACATGGGTTTGTATAGACAGAAGCCTCCAAATTTCAGTCAGTGAAAAATACGTATGTAAAAACATTTTGGTAAAAATTTACATTTTGGTAACATTTTCTGGTAGGATACATTGACAGGGAGTTGTGGGTTGATTTTTCATGTTGGCAGAAAATGCTGATTAGGAAAGATTTTTGACTAAACAAGCTGTAACCAGTGTCAGCTATTACAGGTAGCCTTCCCTTTCCCTTTAGACAGTGCTTGGATTTCTCTTGCATAATTAGGAGGCTTTACTCTTCCACCTGCATTACTCCTTTGACTCCCAGTTTGCATGTTTGTAGGTTGTGGGCACATAATCCAGGACTGAGATTGACAGGCAGTGCCCTGGACAGCCACTGTCCTCAAGAGTGACCCTTAGAGCATGGTGCCAATAACACCAAGGTTGCAGGTTCCAATCCCTGTATGGGGCATTCACTTTAGCGTTGGACTCAGCAATCCTTGTGGGTCCCTTCCAACTCAGAATATTCTGTGCTGCTGCCCGTGATCTCCGCTGCTCTGTGGGCTCCTTAAGGTAGAGCTGCCTGCCAGAAGCCTTTGGGAGTCCAACTATAGTCTGTGAGGGTAAGTACATTTACCAAGTATGTCCTGAAGAGAAAGGCAGATCTTACAGGTACTTTGTAAAGTCCTTCACAGTTTTGAAGGAGGGAGTAGTGTAGAAAGAAGTTATGAGAAAACTTATTCCATTGCTGTTCGCTCATGAGCTTCAGAGGACCTCTAGTATCAGTAACCAGCAGTCAGGTTGCTGTCTTAAATTACTTGGATTTACTTCTACCACTAGGATGTTAGGGGTGTGGTTCATATGTGAAATAGATGAGCTGAAGCCACGGCCTCCCCTGTCCTTGGGCCAGCCCTGGAGTGCAGTGTGTGTGTGTGCTCAGCTGCACAGCTCAGCCCTGTGCCAGGAACTGCTGAAATGATGGGTGCCTGCAGCAGCTCCCAAACCACACTCACTCACTGCAGCCTCCCTTGGGACTGATGGCAGACTCTGTTTTCACGGTTCATAGCCACAAACAAAAAGCTTAGAAGCTGAAATCCAATTTTCTGCTCCCCCTTCTGAGTGAAGTGAGGGCATTCTGTCAGTTTTCCCTGACTAGAAAACATTATGCCACAGATTTCTTAGCAACACTTACTTTAATTGCTTGGCAAAACATTAACTTTATCCAAGTGATACAAAACTTCAATAGCATGCTTCTGCATTCCTACAGTGGTTTAAACAAAACTGTAAACATAAGAAAGTGTCTATATTAGACTACAGCAGTCAGAGCAATAAAACTATTTCCATAGCCAAAGATACATTTGTCTTGATAGTGCATTAATAGGGACTTTAAAAAATAGTTATATGTTACAACCTTCTTTATACATCTGCTAAGAAGACAAAAGCTTAATTACTAATTAGTCTATGCTGTCTTCCATGCTGTATTTTGTACTGATTTTAGGGCTCCTCAGTACAAAAATATTTTTCTCCTTGGCATAACAGTACCATACTGTGCTTGAACTGATTTTGAACAACATGATCTGATAAGTAAACTTTACTTTTCTAACAGAAACTGATGGAGCTTTTTCAGAGGTATAAGGAGGAAACCCTAAAGAGGTACAGATACAAAGAGTTGCAGTGCCTCTAGATCATTTGGAGTCTGTCAGCGTGGACAACATTGGTCAATATAAGTTTTGACTGTATAACAAAACTCATAGACAAAAGGTTTAAAATGTTGTTGAGTTCTATTTTGTGGGACTTTGTCCTAAGACCTGCACCCTCACCAGGGCCTGGTCTGCTTTTTAGAGATACAAGGGTAAAGACAGAGAGGAATCATTCAGAGGAACAAAGGTAGACTGTCTGGACAAGGTGTCCGGGAGAAAATCCTGGCTGCAGAAAAAGAAATATTTGAGTAGAGGGAACCAAGCTTTCACTTCTTTAAATAAAGGACTTTTTCAAGCTTCTTCAATAACAGAGAATTCAGCCATTTGTTGTGTGAAGGAAAAGAGATTCATATAAAAATTTTACCTAACAAGTAGACCATGGTTACAGTAACATATTTGCCGTCATGCCCTAAACAAAACTTCTCGTTCAGATTACAGGAGTACAACCCCAACAATTGTGTGACCACAAGGAGCGCTACAACCAGGACAGCATTAAAAAAGACCAATCTGATTTAGCATTTGTTTTAATAACATTAAAACCAAGAGAAATGCAAAATATGGCAGCCAAAGCCCCTGTCCCTAATGAGATGAGTCACTTTAGCATCTCCATCCATGGTTGCCTGCCCTCTTCCAGCTGGAAGCCTGCATTGGTCACCTACCAGGGCTCGTAATTGGAGTGGGTTCTGTAGCTTCTCTCTGCTGACTAGAGAGAGGCCCTGGGTATATAAAAAATGTATCACAGCCCTTCATCACTAAGGAATTCTGTCAAAAGTTCTCAAAACACTCTGGATTTATTTCAGTACTGGTATCACCACATGTTTACAATGGAACCCTCTAGCCAGATATGACCTATGTGGAAATAAGGGAATTCGCTTTTCAGAAAGCAGATTGGGTTGCTAATGCAGTTTATTTTTAAATAGCATCTGGAAACTGAGAGTGCAATATTAACAGACTCTTGGAAATAACAAAGAAAGGATCTAATCTGCAGCATCTTGTTGTTATCAGTATAGTCTGCATATGAATTCTCAGTTACGGAGTTTCCAAAGTTACTTCTACTCCTGAAAAAGTGTTTTGTTTGAATGTAATGGGCACTACTATCTATCAATACTCCAGATTCCCATACAGCAGGTTCCAAGATGAGTGCTGTTGCTTGACCGGCTTCTGAGAAGATACTAGCTCTCTTTCTGCACCTTTGTCCTTAATTTGCTGAGCTCCTCTTCTAAGCATTTGATGTGCTCCTTGAGCGCAGCTTTGTCCTGCTGTGCTCTCTGGTTTGCTTGGCACCGCGCTTCCTCTATCTTCCGCTCATACCACTTCTCCATCTGTGTGGAGACAGCCTCAAAGAAGTACTGTGTTATCTCCAAGGCCTGGGAGGTGTCTCTGAGGGGAGGGGCAGGTGGCTGTCCTGCAGGCAGGGCAGAGGGTTGCTGCTCCTGGCTCTGGTGTGCCCCGGGGTGGTGCAGAGCTTTGTGCCTTGACTGTCCACTTCTGCTGGACTTTTTTGTCTGAGTTCCTTTGTCGATGAAGTAGCCGCTCTGGGATTCAGTCTTTACAGGTTCAGTCAATGGCTGCAAAGCAGCTTGAACCTTAACGTGTCTTAATTTGGAGCCCAAAAGCTCAGAGGAGGGCAGCTCCTGCTGGAACCTGTGGAATGTGCTGGCACTAACAGCTTTGTCCTTTGGCCTGACATCTTGAGCAGGGGCAGAAGAAACTGGCCCACCAGCCACTGACTGTTGCTCTGTACCTAAGGAACAAAATACAGACAATATATTAAGAAAAGCTTGGGCATTTATTTTAGCATTCAAAAGCCCTCGTTGTTAGATGAACAATGCAGTTTCCTATGTATCTTGCAATGTAAATATTGTACAGGCTTGTATTAGTTTATCAAATCATCTGAGTCAGGTGATGTAATAAAGCATCATTAAAAGAGAAAAGCTGGCTCAGGCAGGGAGGTGGCTCTGGGTCTACCTGCTGACAACAGTCAAAGGACATAAATATTCCCTGTGAGGGTGGTGAGGCACTGGAACAGGTTGCCCAGAAAAGTTGTGGATGGCCCATCCTTGGAAGTGTTGAAGGCCAGGTTGGATGGGGCTCTGAGCAACCTGGTCCTGCCCAGGGCTGTAGGTTTGGAACTGGATGACTTTTAGAGTCCCTTCCAACCCACACCATTCTATGATTCTATGACTTAATTGTAAGGATGTGTAACAACGATCAGTTTAGATTCCCAAAGTAGGTTATATTGCTGATATTTATAAGCCCCTTGCCTCTATAAAACTTGAAGCTCCAGTAATTTTGAAAAAGTCCCACATTTTGATACTTTTGAGCTGCTCAATGCAGAATAGCTCACACTCATGTACCACAAGATCTCCTATGTGCCTTTCTAGTCTGATGGGACATCCATGTCCATATCTGTTCACTCTGTGTAGTGTTTAGGGAGTATATACAATATATTTTACAGAAGCCCAGGGCTCTGATAGCATTCTACTGTGGAGACCTGGCTGTTCTGCCCACATCTTTTTTTTCTCAAAAGTTTCCAGGGCCAAGCAAAGAGCAGTGGCTTGAACCTCATCTTCAGATGGACTTGATCCCTGAATGGGTTTCCATATTCTCAGCTATTTTTGTTCTTGCCAAAAGAAGTAATAATTAAAGAGACTTTAGGTCAATGAAAGAGGAAAAATAGGTTTAATGAATGTGATATTAATACAAGAATCCCTCAGTTGATTAGCTTGCCCTTGAATCAATATGACACCTGAGTACCTGACATGGTTGTACCTGATGCACCATCTTGTTTAATGCAAAAGGGTTGCCCAAGGTTCTGTTCTGGTATCTGTACTCTGCTCCTTGCCCCATCTTCCAAGAGGCTGTTTGGAAGTGTTCCATAGGAATGCTGGTGGGAGCCCTCTGACTGCAACACAGGCTGGTTGGCTTTACAGTCCTTGGCACTCTGGGGGTTGTTGTCAGTATCCAGGGTCTCAGTGAGAGACTCACAAGTGGACAAAGTTGATTTTGGTCTTGATGACCTGGAATCTCCAGAAAGCTTGAGCTCCAGATTCTGAATCTTCAACAAGCACCAAGTCTTCAGCTCATCAACCAAGGAAATCTATGAGAAAGAGACTGCAAATTAGATGGTCCTGTGATGAGATCCTATGGTTCCTGGGCTGCTGAGGACATGTGGCAAGGACAAAGAGAAGCAAGCTGGGTATCTGGGCCTAGATTTCCTGTACAGATGTGTATGCTTCCACTGGGGATATTTAAAGAACTGCAAATCAGAAAAGGTGAAGAACTATGCATTAGCTAATGAAAGGCACCCTCTCTACTTCAAGCTACCACGTCTTACATATGAATATGTTACTTCAGATGCAACTCTAAGTCCTCTGATCAGAGATGACTTGTTTAATCACAGTCAATGACACTTCTAAGTGCAAGGAAATCCCATGTGGTCAAAGCTGACATTTTTTAAGAATGAAAATCAAATTAGACACTTCTGGGACCCAGCTTTAGCCTTACCAACCTCTGCTTCTCTGTTCATTCAGTGATAAAGGCAAGTCCCACACTAAATGATAAATCACTAACAGCTTTCAGATTACAAAGGTGCTTAATAAGTGTCAGTTTCACAGTAATTCAAATAATTTAAACCAGGAGTAGCTCTTTCACCTGTTTGTCATATGACATCGTGAATTTAGGTCAGGCCCTCCTAGGCACAAGGACATTTAGTCAATGTGTTTAGTAAAGCCCATTTCTGCTTTTCCAGTAGTTTCAATTAGACCCAACAGAACAGGAACAGCTGATACCACTTAATTCAGTTCACCTGATGCATCACTCCAGCATATTGTTTCTTGAATGGAGATTACAAGGAAATGGAGCACAAGTCTAGACTTTCAGCAGCCAGTATAATACTTATGTCTCTTATGATGAAATAGAAACTAACACTGCCTTATTTGGTAAATACTTTTCTTTGGAGAAAAGTGTTTCGTGGATGTTAGACCCAAGTATCTTGAGCAGTAGCTCATACAAGGATTACCACAGCTGTCAGTCTTTTAACACAGACTTGGAATGGTATTAGAAAAACTCATGACATTTTACTAGCACAAAGTGTGTTTTTCAATTCTTGGAAGAATACCAATAATGAGAACATGAACTGTTTTTTAAATTTACCCATGTGAGTGGAGAAACACAAATTTCTTAGCAGGTTTTAATGGTGAGCTTTCACAGAAACTAGAAGGGCAAGAGCTGGATCAGCTGGGTCTCTATGGAAGCAGTTAGTCTTGTACTGCTTGTTAAACAAGCATACAAAAAGGACTTGCCTAATGGCACTAATACACAGCTTGGAGATGGTGCCCTGTTGCTAACATCAGAGGGAAGAACTGCAGCTTTTTAATACATGGGGGGGGAAGATCAGAGAAAGAAGAAGGGAGAGATTCCCAGGGATGAGAGGTAAAAGGAACAACTCAGATCTTAGTCTTTTGCAGATGTTCCTGCAGATGTCCTTTAATGAAGCAAAAGCTGAAAGCACAACTGTAAAAAATATGGCATTTTAGGAGTTTTTGCAAAGCACTGTGTTAGAAAAACAGTATTTTGTTATGGATGCCACACTTGTGACACACACCAAATTAACTTACAACAGTGGGACTGGATTTCACATTCCTCATTTCTAATGCAAAGACTTTTAAATTTGGTTTAGAGATTAAGGTGGTGGATAGGAGTAATTTGGTCTTTGAAGCTCTTTTTCCTGTTTGAACAGAGGAGATAAATCTCTGGTATTCTCTCTGCCTACTGGAACGAAACTCTGGAGCTGAGCTAGCAGGGAATGAGCTAGCAGGGAATGAGCTAACAGGGAATGAGCTAACAGGGATTAGCTGTCTCAAGCCGTACCTGCCGCTTCTCACCCTCGTTCTTCTCCAGTTCAGTGTGCTGCTGCAGGCGGTGAAGGCACTCTGTTCTCTCTGCAGACAGCCGCTCAGCCATAAGCTTGTCTAAAACACGGAGCTGTGGGAAAAAACACAAGTCAGCTGAGATGATCATGTTCAAAACCAAACAAAACTCCCATCTGTGAACCTTGTAATTCAAAGTACAGTCTGTCTTTCAGCCTTCATGTCTAGGAATTCTGCCAACTACAATTAGAGGTAGTTTGCGAAGAGGTTCAATCGCAAAATTATCAATGAATAGCTATTAAACTAAAAATAAAAAATAATTGAGAGGATCTTGAATCTCAGTGAATGTGTAATTCAGCAAGAGGGATTTTTACAATTATGAACCAACAAGAACTGCCTTCTTTCCCTCTTAAAGGCTCAAGCCATTAAGATTCTTTATCTAAAGAAGCACTGGAAGCCACTTAACACATTGAGTGTGTCTTTTCTCAAGATGCTACTTTGCAACATCAGATCCCTGTGGAATGTTCCAGTTCCCCGGTCTTGAGTATTAGATTTCATGGACTGTTTTTACAACATAAGAAGCAGAACACGAATCATGACAATGAAAATAGTCATTAGGCTTAGGAAATGTCATATGGGCAAGCAGAGCTCTGGGTCATATTCTTACTTGATGTTGAGTTTTGCTTTCCATCTGGCCCAGCTTAATATTCATCTTATCTTGTACTGTTGCAAACTCAGCTTTTATCTCTTCCACTGTTGCCTCCAGCTGATTCTCCAGTTTATTTATCAGGGGCTCACAACGACATCCATTTATTGGTGCCTGAAAGTAGTAATACATTTACTTGCTACACCCCACCATCCTCTTAGCACACTTGGAACATTATCACAGCCTCCTTGGCTCTTCTGTACCACATAATGTATTTCACCCTCCTGGTAATATCTTACAGCAGCTCAGCCAACAGGCTACTGGTTGAAAAAGCACACACTAGAAAAAAGATTGATCTGATTTATATGGATGCATCCTCACATACAGCAGTGTTGATTTCTCTGGGGCTACAAGGAGCACTGAGCTCAGATCATGTATGCTGTGGTACTGAATGCTGTATGAGGGGATACCACCCTTGTCTCAGTATCATAATTCTGAATTCTTTAATTCTGCTGTAAAAAAACCCAAACTGATGTTGTGACTGTGTGTGGGTTGTGTGCATTTGCTTTTTAACCTAAGGGCAATAATGTGCTTTCTCCTTTTTCTGTACTAAGTGGCAAGGCCTCACAGCTGCTGTTTGCCCTCACCCTGCTGGCATCCAGCTGCTCCCTGACTGCTGGGCACACCTCTGCCTGCCTTTGACTCACATCACACCATCCCACAACCCTCTGCAAGGAGGGCTGCACTGACCAGCATTTAAATACCTCAGGGAGTTGGTCACAAAAGACTCCCTGAAGTGAGGGCACCTAATTTTCATCGGCTTCCTCTGCAGCCCAAAGACAGAAATTGGCTCCTTTAGGGGGGTGTGCCAGTAGCCCAAAGCGGCTGCTCCAAATCTGTGTGCAGAGGTGCTTCCCTCTCCACTTTGGCCCTGCAGCAGTGTTTCACAAATTGGAGGTTATTCCTTTGGCAGGGAAAGGTGGGTGGTTTGCTGAGCATAAAAAGAAAGCTTCAGAAGTACATGTACTTCAGAAATTATGTTTGCTATTCAGAGCCTGAGGGCATTAAAGAAGACAGACAAGCACACAAGAAAAGAAAAGAGTGTCATGTATTTCAGGAAATACTATATGGGAGTCTTTTAAGCTGATCTTTGTGAGTAAATGAGATTTGTAAACAAGTCCTGTCTGCTCTCTGCACATCTCTTTCTGCTCCCCAAGTCCTTTCTATGGCCCACCCTCTTACCATCAGATCCCTGGGGCAGGGAGATACTGGTTTTAACATGTGAAAGATCCTCCATCCTTCCTGATGTCTGCTCTAGGATAATAAACTATAATAGTGCCCCTGTCTGGAAATTTCTCGAACATTACATGGAGAGTTTGGAAAATACAGCCCAGAAAATCTTTGAAGTCTGACTTGCATGATCTTCAGAATTTCCTGAATTTCTTAGCTACAGCAAGGGACCAAAGACAGCTGGTGGATGGATGTGAGAAGCTAAGGAAATTAAAGGACAGACCTTCCAGGGGTGCAGACGGGCAATATTAAGAAAACAACAATACAGACATTTACAGCGTCTAGAAGGTAATTTGCTCACTGTTTTCATGCTTTCTTATAAATGTCTACTGGTAATTAATTGTTTAATAAAATGACTAAAATAATATCAGTCTCCAAACTGGAATAAATACTGGAATAAATGCATATGAGCTGGTAGCTCCAGGTTTATTTGTGAATCAGTTTCTGTACAGATCCTGCCCCTAAGAACCAGAATCCCCAAAGACATGTTGCAATAAACAGAATTAAACCAAAATCTTCTCATCTTACTCAACCTCTTGATTTAGGTAACAAGCTTTCAGTGCTCACACGATGCTTTTCCTTGGAAAAGTTTTTTGCATTTCCTGTCAGAAATCCTAATGTTTCAAAATATATTGTAAAAGTTCTCATTCAGTCTCGTTCGATTACTGTTCACACTTTAGCTCCAAAAGGAAATACTTTGTAGAGCAAAACTACTTAAGTATGTCTTCTTTAACAGGCATGAAATCTGCTAATTGTTTGCCAGACTTCAGGCCGAAATGCAGCTGAAACCCAAACAAGGAGAAAGAATCCAGTCCTAATTTCATGCCCCTGAGAGTGCAGTTAATTGAGTATATTTTCTATCTGCTACCTAACTGTGCCCCAAGTCCATATGCTGCTCCCAGTGTCTCCCTCCGTGAGGGCAGTGGCCATCTCACCTGCATCACCTTCCCGTCCTTTCCTCGGTAGAGTGTGTAGAGCTGGTAGGCTCGGACCTCATGGGGAGGGGGCGGAGAGGAGCAGTGATGTTTGCTTCTACGCTTAGGCACGTTATTCTGGGGCTGAGGGAGTGTCTGCTGATCAGCTGGGGAGATGGGGTCTGAGAGTGCTGAAACCTGCATAAAATACACACAATGTTTTCCTTAATTATGAGCTCCTTGGCAAACTATTCCTGGTGGGAATGGGACAAGTCCATTCTCACAATTACAGCAAAAATTGGTTTTATCTGAAGACTATCTCTGCCCCATGAGCACAGTGGGGCTGTTGCCCTGACTCACCAACACACTAAAGAGGACACCCACTTACTGCTCAACAACTATCTCTTCACTCTCTTTGCTGTTTTAAACCAATTGATACCTTTTCCTTTGGCTTTTTTTTTTTGCTCTTCTTCCCTTTGGGATCTGGTGAGGTTGACCGGGGTTCATCTTTCAGATTGCTCTTCCTCTGCAGGGGCTGGTCACTGCTTGGTGTGTCAGCAGCTGAGACACTGCCCTGCTTGAAGCAAAGACAGGGAGTTCAGAGCAGTTGCAGAGATGGGGAAAAGGAGCCCCTTTGTCAATTGCCCAGTTTTAAGCTGCTTTGCACATGGGAAGCTCTTTAGCAGCACAACATGACAGCCTGCCACAGGCAGCTGCCATGACCATGTGCAAGTGATGGCTCCAAACAGACTGAGTCCTGACGGGGTTTAGTGACACTCCCTCCTCACAGCAGATCCAGCTGGTAATGCCAGGATGCACCTTGCTCTGTACCACTTCATCCCGTGGCACTGACTGAGCTCGCCTTTCCTCCTTCAGTCTCTCTCTCTTCTTCCTCAGGCTTCTCCCACGGTTAAAACGCGAGACCTGAAGGCAGAGCACACTGTTACTCAGTGATGTCATGCTCTTTCCTACCACAAAAGACAAGTAATAGAGCAGACTTTTTCCACATCTGTCTAAAGGGCAATGGATAAGGGAGAGTGCCGGATGGACACTGGTGGGCCAAGCAATGTGGGTGTTTATGACTGTGAAAACACACCACCACTGACATCAGTCTACTGGGACACTTTGCTGTCCCCTTGAATGGTAAGCAACTCTTCCTGTGTCCTCCTGTGTTCTTGGGCTGGTAGGCAAGCCCAGCCCAGCCCTTTACATCCACAGGTGACAAGGAGAAGGAGGGAAGGGATCGTGCCTGGTCTCATGCCCTCCCACCTGCCTTCTGGCCAGAAGAGCATTGCAGCATTTCACACACAGCTGTGAAGTATAAACAGGACATTTTGTCCCCATTTCAAAGCACCTTCCATCTTGGGGGTGGGACATGCCTGAGGCAGCCAGCAGAGTGACACAACCCAGGAGCTTTTGGGTGCAGGACAACTTTCTAACCCCTAGGCCACTGCAGGGAACAAGTGCCTCTGACGGCTCCATCCTCTGCCAGTCAGGACAGTGGGATCTCTGACAGCACTGAGGTTGAATCTGCCCACCTTGCTGGCCTTGGGGGCTGAAAGGCTCTGCATCAATAGACCTGAGACCAGCCCACAATGCCAGCAGAAATGTAGGCACCTTTCACAGCACAAGATAAGGAGCAGGGAATGCAGCCTCCCAAGGTTAACTGGCCTCACTCCATGTGTATGTGTGTGTTGAGGAGAGACATGTAACATACCTGCGAAGCTTTAGTGAGGAGGAGTGCAACCTCGGGGTTATTGTGCTGTCTGGCAACCTCTAGAGGGGTCTGACCTGCCTGAGAGAAAAAAACCCAGCACTTCCTTAAAAACACAAGCTACTGGAAATGTAGAATTTTTCCAGCCAGGTTCAGGACATATTTTGTGCACAAGAATAAAGGGACTAACTGCTTTAATTTACCCAGATGTAATTCAATATTTAACAACCAAGTATTTTCTACCAAGCCTATGAAGAATGTTGAAGGGATTCTATATTAATATAAAATACCAAAGAAATTCCATGTCCTGCTTACATTGTTGACAACAGATGCATCAGCCCCTGCCTCCAGCAATAGCTTCACCACCTTCTTGTGATTTAGAGCAGCAGCAACATGGAGTGCAGTATCCCCTGCCTGCAAGTCAGAAAACAGGAAACAAACTTGTGACCCAAGTCCTTGAGTCTCACCTACAGAATTCCCACCTTCCTAAAAGATGCTCAGAGGTTAAAAGACCTATGCTTATTGATGCAACAACTAAACTTAAATAAAGCCAAGTCAATAAAAAAATTTTTAAAAAAAAAGCTGAGTTGGGAGGAGGGTGACAGGGGGAGCAGGAAGCTACTTCAGCCTGTGTTTGAGAAATGCAGCTGGGGCACTGATGATCTGATTTAACTAAACCAAGGGATACACGATGTAGCTTGGAAACAGCCCAGGTCTACCTGCAGCAAATGGATACGACATCTGAGAGCAGAACCAGTTTTCCCACCACAACCTTGTCTTCTTTTTTTTTCTCTTAGGTTTGATTATTTGATGCACAGGTGGTCATGTATCAGATTACTCAAAAATAATAAGATAAATACCAGCAGCAAGATGGTTGGCATTCTCTTTACAAGATTCCTCCAGAAAAACAGATTTTGGAGCAATGCCAGGACACAATGCAGGTCCAGAACGAACGCACTGCCCTGCTCTTGTCCTGGTGCAGTGAGGTGAAGATGGCTGTGATCAGATTTAAGCACCGGTAACAGAGCCAGCAGCTGTTCAAGGGAGACCCTACATGTGTATACAATGCCTTCCTGTCCCCCTTGCCTTGCATTTGGTCTTCATAAACTTCAGTTTCCTTGGGACTAGTGGCTATCTATTGCTTGTTGCTGACTTAGATGAGGTATATACCTAAATCAAATCATTGTATGTGCAAATATGGAAAAACTTCATGTAGTGCTGGGGAATGAAGGAAGGGGATGTCTCTCTGGGCCAGGTTCACAGTGGTTGATCCTGATATTCAGTAGCTCATTTTGCAAGTTAAAAAACTTATTTCCAAATAAAATTATATAGTGAATTTAGCATGCTGAAACCCACTTTCTTTCTGTAATATCTCATAACAAAGAAAGAAGATGGAAGGTACAGATCAGAAAACATCTTTATGATCTTCAACTACACATGGAAAATTTCCCAGGAATATGAGAAAATGTGGTTAAGCACCACATAATCTGTTTATTTAGCAGATTTAACACACTTTAATGTACTAAATTCATTCCCTTCTACCACCCAATGAGGTTATGCTATAGGTACAGGAATCAATTACTTCTCTATAAAACAACTGTGGATAATTAATCCTAGGCTGGACTGATCATTCTTTTTAATTTAGAGTATACTTTTTCTTCACTTTTATGTCCTTTTAATTCCCCCTACTGCAAAATGCAGCAAAGTGAAGTATTTCAGAGGAATTCACATTTTTGTAGCATCTAAATGTCTGTGAGTTCTGCTTCACAATGTCTCTGTAATGGCCACATGATCATTAAATTACCTCATAAATAAGCAGTGTTCTAAAGAAATTATGCAAATGCGATGGCAAAATAATAAACCACTGATATGCCATTACTTTAAGGCTCTTCTTAAAAGCTTAGGCGTTTGGTGGTATAGTGGAACATGGAATGAAGAGGGATTATTTGGGTAGGAATCCCTCTTCCCAACAACTGGCCATATGCAAAGGGCACAGAGTCACAATGAGGTTCATGCACTGACCTGGTTCTTTTCATGGACAGAACAGAAAGCACTGAGCAGCACCCTAATGATGGGCAAGTGATTATAACGAGCAGCCACATGCAGACATGTATCTCCTGCCTGCAAACAGAAACAAAGCTCTGAGCGTGTAATCACAGTGAGAAATCCTGCACTTGTCATGGTGTTTGGGGATGAAACAGTCCTACTAAACCAGAAAGAGCAGCAAATACCACACACCTCCACTGAATAGCTATGCTGTCTTCTCTGCAGTACAAAATCTGCTGTTGTGG
This sequence comes from Sakesphorus luctuosus, assembly GCA_013396695.1. NCBI lineage: Eukaryota > Metazoa > Chordata > Aves > Passeriformes > Thamnophilidae > Sakesphorus > Sakesphorus luctuosus. The sequence continues at coordinate 199,631 of VWZD01004215.1, read as the reverse complement.
ATGGGAAAGTTTAGCAAGAGGTGGGGTCAGGAAAGATGGGGGCATGAATTCATTAACCATTGATGAGAAATACTGGAATTATAAAATCCTGGTTTACTGTACTACAAACTTGACTTACATTTTCCATTAAATCTGTTCTTCTGAACCATAAACCAAAGTGATTTGGAATCTCAGTTTGGGGGTTGCACATAATGCTGAAAATATGAGGAGTTGGAGCCAGAGCAGCATTCCCATGAGGGGTGGCACTTGTGCAGCTGTGACTGAGAGCAGAGGCCCACAGGTTTCCATTTCTGTGTGTCTCTGTCCACTTTGTTATCAAGCAGGGACAAAAACATCTGCTTTCCTTTGTAGATTGTTTTTTTAACTTTGTCACTACAGAATCATTATAAAATGGGAGGAAAGCTGACTGAAATTGAAACCACTTTAAATCTACCTCATTTGACAGACTGACACACAATATATATAATCTGCAGGTCTGCAGACTTGCACCAGTCTGGCATAAAACCCCTTTAAATTTTCCATGTTTTTGAGAGAGGAGGCCTTTTGCAGAATTGCACAACAGGATATGGGTCAGGCTATCAGGACCCCAAAAGGCAGCAAAGACCAGCTGTCTTGATCTGTGCAACAGCAAAGCCCTTTTGGCTTCTTCCTTTCCTGCTCAAGAGATGGATAAAAGCAGGGCATCACTTAGTCCTATCAAAAGCATTCCTGTACATGAGGTATCCAGTGGTTGACTATTGGTTATTTTCAATATAATTTATAATAAAAATCACAGGTTAAAGCCTTTCTGAGAATTTCTACAAGCTTAAGCAATATAGCTAAAATCAAGTCACACAAAAATGAACATGTTTTCAAAACTCACATTATTTTTGAGGTCTGCTCGAGATCCTCCAAGTAACAAAACACGAGTACTCTGGGAATGGCTATTCTGGCAAGCCAGGTGAAGAGGTGTGTTACCTGCCTTAGAGAAATGCAGGAAAATATAAAAGGCATATTTAGAATTTGGTTATAAGCATTAAAAATAAAATCTCACAGGCCTTCCCACAAGAAGATCTACCAAGGGGTGGGAAAGTGTCACCGGTAGTTCTCCAAAGAAAAGAGCTGAATGAACCTGGAGACTGAAATTCCCTCTTCATCCTGGCAATGGCTTAGCTGGGATATTGTAAAGGCAGAAATTGCACAGTCTAATGATATTTGCAGTGGTCAAATCTGTTTGAAGGAAGCAAAGACCCTAGAAACTGTCTCGTTTATTAATATCAAACAGTAATATCAAGTATTTAATTTAAAGAAATATAATGCTCATGTTCTGGATTTCCCCCATGCATACACACAAAGAAACACACTGCCATGGCACAGCACCTCTGATCTCAAGTGAGGCTGGCTGTGACTGTTGCGAGGTATTGGGCAGACGAGGGTACAACAACTCCTGTCTCCTTATGATTGTAACACAAACCATCCCTAAGTATGGCTGGGTCTGTAGGTCCTCTCACAGGGCATGATGCAGATTTTAGGTTATCAAGAAGATTCAGCAAGTACATAAATCTCCAGCCAAGATGAGAAGAGGGGGCAGGGGAAAGCATCTCAGACTCCAAAGAATCACATGCTATGGTTCTTGAAAGAAGCCAACATGCAGTTTTTATGGACAGAAATCAAAGAACGTTTGCTTGTGTATAGTCTTTCTAACACTGTGAAGGATTTCATTGGTCTGACAAGTTTTTCTGGCAGCATCTGGCTTTTGTTGGCCTGAAAAAGTTTGGCTTTTGGGAGCTAGAAATTAAATCACCTCAGGTAAAAAGGTTTTCCAGGCTTGATTATGTCCTTTAATTTGTTCCCCGTGCTTTCAAAACACAGATCAAAGCTGCAGGGTTTGAATTACAAAAAGCCAACTATTTATGTGGTCTTAGGTCTTCAGTCCCAGTTACAGACTATTTCAGACCTGATTATAGTCTCAAACTGTGGCAGACATGAACATTTTCCTTCCCAGCTGCATTGCACTTAAGTGTCAATCTTTCCCTACAGGGTTTATCTATAAAAAGGCTCCGCAATGCCTTTATCATTTGCTGTATCATTGGCAGGTTGGGAAGGCAGAGAGGTCCTGTGCAGTAGGTGATGGGTGAGGACCTAAATGCTGGAAGAAGTCACAGTGCTGGTGCCAAGGCTCATCTGGCTCGTGTCCCATGGGGTGACAAATCTCTCACCAGCTTCTGTGAGAATAAGAGAGGGTCCAAGTTGTACCACTCTGGGAATCTTCTTCACTGAAATGTACAGACTGATGGGGGATCTAAAAAGAAGGTTACAGCTGATCTCACTGGATTATCTATCACAGCAGAAGGGGTTTTATTAAGCCAACTTGACTGAAAATAAACTGCATCTCCAGGGTGATTGCTGCACAGGAGGAATACAGCTAACCAGGTGATATTAACAAGGAGTTACAGAAAATACAAAGTGAAATCTCTTCTGTCCTCTGCTGCTTCACAGGGTTTGGCAAATCTAGCAGGCCATATCTGTCTCATCCAGCCAAAATCACACAATTCCCAGGTGTAAGTCAACAGCCCATGGAATGCTCCTGCACATGGCGCTCAGCCCTGGCTGCCAGAAAAGCTGTCAGTATGATTATGCCTTGTCATCAGTAACATAAAAAGCTGAGAGACTAGAGAAACCACTTGGGGATTAAGTAGACTTAAGCTCTTCATTTTTCTTGAAATCAAAAGGATGGAAGCATGCAAAAATCCCACATTTTTCAGCAGCTCCTGAAAATAGATCTTGTCCATTAAAAACCACCCAAAGAGTGAAATGCAAAGGGAGAGGATTGTGAGGGTAAGACATCAAAGGCCAGCACAGGAGTTGCTCACACAGTATTAAAGTTTTCCAGGCATATTTCAGCCATCAACCCTGCTGAGCCATTCTGTGCACATACTTTCCCAGAGAGGTTGTCTCCAGTTGACATACATTGGCTTGTTAGCTAAATCTTCTAATTCCCTGAGGCATCCAAGCATGCAGGATAACCAGACTTGCATCTAAAGCCCACACCTTTGTACAGAAGGGAATGTATATACATAGACAAACATATCCAGGGATAGAAGTATAATCGTTCACAAGATTTTATAGTCTTGACTTTATAGTAAAGAATGGGAAGTTTTCTAAAGGACCTTTAATACAAATCTAGGGGGACATTACAGCAAAAATAACTACAGAAAATAAAAACTGGTAGTTGAAATAATATAAAAGAAGGAGTATCAAATATAATATCAAAGATTATGTAATTACAGACCACAAAGTCACCATAATTGTACAAACATATGGTTATATACTGCATATATACACATGCATATACAGAAACACTATGCCCAGGCAATGTGCCTTTTTACTTTAAATCTTAGAGTTCAGCCAGCTGTCTCCTTTCTTCCCCAGCTCCTTTCAGTTGTAGTTTTAGAGACATGTTTACTAAAAAATGCCCAGAGATCCCATAAAGCCACCCCAAAGTTCTCTCGCCTGTAACGAAGGGCACAGTGCCAGCCCTGTGATCTGACCGACCCACTGTAGGCTGCTACAACTATTTCCTAGACTATTCCATTAACTTCTGAATTAGTGGATTGAAGTGTCCCACAGTTATAACAATTAGAGTGGAACTAAACCCCTGTGCTTTGTTATTCTTTCCTCTAAATGGCTCTCAAGGTATTATAAATAACAAAAGGAATGTAATCCAGGTTCATTACAAGATTTTGGGAAGACTATGCTAATACGTTAGGAAGAACTTAGTAACAAAAGATACACCTTTTTTTTCCCCCCTCTCTGTGGCTTACATTTCTTTGGCTATTTAATTTCTAGAAAAAAACCACATTTTCAATACCATTTTCCTATTAATACAATTCATTTCCATTTTAAATCGCACCAATCACAATGAATCCTGGTATAAATTAGAACACCACGGAGATTTCCACAGGAATGGCAGCATTCCTCAGCTGTAATTAATGTATCATTCAACGGGCTATTGAGTCTCTCCTGCATCAGCTGTCAAAATATGAATTTCCTAATGCCTGTGGATGAACAATCCAGGCGTGATAAATGCAAAAAAAAAAAGAAAAAAGAAAAAAATCCCACTAGGAGTTGGCCCCCCACCTGCTGAGAAATGCCATGGCCAGAAACCTCCAGTTCCAAGAATCAGTCACCTTACACCACAACTGAAAGCTCCCACTGCATGGGTCTCACCTTGTTCTTGGCAAGAACGTTGGCTCCTGCTTTAACAAGCACTTTAGCAGACTGGCTGAATCCATGCCAACAAGCTTCATGAAGAGCAGTGTTCCCATCCTGAGGAGCACACACACAAGAGAAGTTTATGTGCTGCATAACCTGCTCTCTTAAAAAATATTTTCCTTTCCTACTAGCTTATTTTCTATTTTATTTTTTAGAAGAGGGCACAAGTAGTGTTATTTCTTTTCTCTGAAACTTCAAATGAGTTATATTTGTTCCCAAACTAAACTTAAAAGCTGAGATTTTCAAGTTTCTGAGATAACAATGGGAAACACTGCAGTGTTTTGCATAGGGCATAGTATGGTTGTACATTCCTTTAACTCATCCCTTAATGAGCTGAGAACAGACTCTTAAACCATCAGCCTAAGATAAAAACATAACTAAATCAGCAATTTATATTAAAGAGATGGTATAGCTTTTTTTTTTAATGTAACTCTTGCAATTACTTTAGAAGCACCAGACACTTAGTCAGGATTATAAACTCTAACTTTCCATCTGAGACCTTAATATTGCTGGTTGGCAAGGCTGCCATCCCACAGGGCCTTGATTTTGCCTATTACCTTGTCTTGTCTGTCCAAAGCACACCCCTCTTGAATCAGAGTTGCTATGATATCAGTGTTCCCCACCACAGCAGCCCGGTGCAATGCTGTCTGATCACCCTGCAAAAAGAAGCAAATTTGTAATTGGTACCATTCCCACCTCATTTTGACTCAATGCAAGTGCAGGCAACGTACACAGGGGCTGCATCTTCAACACACATACTGTTTAAATCCAAGCTGCCTTTGAAAACAGTCTCTGCTAACAACTACCATTAAGGTTTCCAAGACCAATGAAGTAATTGAAAGTATCAAACCAACTGTTTACAGAATTTTGCAAGTCATCACAATCCCATATAGAGCGTGGAAGCATTTGAAAACTGTGGTGGTATTAGAAGTCAGTGAATCAAACACATTGGGCACTACGTGTCTAATAGTCAACCAAATCTGAAGGGAACTAAAGGGAATTACAGGCTGTTGTAATTCATCATAACGATCCTCCAGTACTTACACTAACTGGATAAGGCTCTCCTGTTTTGGCTCTGATTGCTCCATCAGCCCTGCTTAGGATAAGGAGCATGAGATGAGATCAGTCTCTTCAGCACCTCTGATGAATTTACCAATTAGTGCTAAGAGTAGAGGCAACTTTGCAATGAGTACCACAACTGCAAGACCATCCACTTGTTTCCCTCAAGCAAGTGAGTCATCTTGAGGTCCAAACAACCTTCATTTCTCATTGACCTGCCATGTAGCAGCAACAACCAAATTTCTTACATCAGTTTATTTCCTTTATAGCCAAGTTTTCCGAAGGAATGATGCCAATGTTGTCATCTTGTCTGACTGCCTATCTATCTCCCCTCTAACAACTGCTGAACTCATTTGCTGACCTGAAGAGCCCAAGATTAATTTTCTATAAGCCTTTCAGAAACTGAAGACTAGGGAGATGCAAAACACTGCACCTGCCCAGTGGGGGTTATCTATATTTTTATGTGCGTGTTGGTGAGGCCCTGGTAAACACGGGGGAAGAGAAGGATTTATGCAGCAGCATGATGGGATGTAAGACACCGATCGATGGGAAAATGAGCTGCAGTAGTTCCACTGCTGCCACAACAACTGGCCTTGGCTTTCCTTTGTAGTCAGTTTGAACCCACAACGCTGAAGCACAGTCTGAGTCCAGGAACAAAGACAGGCTTCAAAGCTGCACACAGCCTTTTTTTTTAAGAATAGATGGAGTAGGAATCCAATCCACTTCTGCCCATCTAGATAATAGTCACCACAAACACACACAAGGCAGAGATATGCCATGTATCCTGAGGAAAAAAGGCCAGCAGGAAGCCAGTCCCAAATAGATACAAAATTTCTCTGCTACAAAGCATATTATATTATATTATATTATATTATATTATAT
>VWZD01004215.1:110385-193338 GCA_013396695.1 Sakesphorus luctuosus | reverse complement strand
ATTATATTATATTATATTATATATTTTAAATATATTATATTATATTATATTACATTATATTATATTATACACTAAAACTAGAGGAATTTTTGTATTTTCTGTTCTACAGTTTGCAAGTCTTTATAAAACCAACTAGTCTGAATAATTTGTTCTCAAAGGTAAATAGCAGCTGACTTAAAAATTGTTCTTGACGGGGTTCTTTTGTGCTCATAACACCAAAATAGTTATTAATCTATCCTTAAAAAATGAGCATTGCCAACTACAATCTTTCAGGAACTGCCACCAGTAAATAATTAAATTTACTGAGATATACATATACAATCATAGAATCATAGAATCGACTGGGTTGGAAAAGACCTCCGAGATCATCAAGTCCAACCCTTGGTCCAACTCCAGTCCATTTACCAGATCATGGCACTTGGTGCCACGTCCAATCTGCGTTTAAAAATCTCCAGGGATGGTGAATCCACCCCCTCTCTGGGCAGCCCATTCCAATGCCTGAGCACTCTCTCTGTGAAGAATTTTTTTCTGATCTCCAACTTCAATTTCCCCTGGCAGAGCTTGAGCCCGTGCCCCCTTGTCCTATTGCTGAGTGCCTGGGAGAAGAGACCAACTCCTGCCTGGCTAGAACTTCCCTTCAGGTAGTTCTAGACAGTGCTTAGGTCACCTCTGAGCCTCCTCTTCTCCAGACTAAACAACCCCAGCTCCCTCAGCCTCTCCCCATGGCTTATAGTCATGAAGTTTTCTTAAAAATTGTGTTGAATGCCCTTTTTTAAAAATTGCTATCTATATTTTGTCTCTAGAGGCACAATACTTTTACTTTTGTTCTTGTGACTGCAAATGCATTTTAAGAGAATGTGAACAAAGACAGTAATGGTTCCAAAAAGTGGGACTTTCAGAAAAGCACAAAGTATTGGAAAACTGAGAGCACTGCAAGTTCTCTGAACTTGTGTACTTGTTCCTAATTCAAAGACAATCAAAATGTTATGGACAATGTCCAGATTATACCATCTCACAGGTGCAACTGTCAAATAGATACCAGTAACTACAACTACATGGAAATCTGCTTGCCAATAAGCTGAGGAAGAACTTAATACCCTTTTTGATAATGCATGGCATTGGTGAGTGGCACAGCTACTGCTATGGCAGTGGCAGCAATGTGTAATGTGGACAGTGCAAAAATCATTTTATCTATCATGAAGCGGAAAGCAATCCACTAGCCTACCCCTGCCAACTGGTATTGCTGTGCCAGCAAAACTACAGAAGATATTCTAAAACAGACTAAAACAAGACAGCAATTGCCATTGCAGTGAATAGAGTTTGAAAAATGAATGGTTGGTTCCTACTTCTTTACACTCTGGGAAATTATTGTGGAGAAGACTAAAGTGGGGGCAGGAAGGGGTTGCACTGCATTTACTTTGTGATTAAGGACCTTCTCCATGGGTCAGTCTAAATCAAGACTCTTTCTGTCATTAGCCCAACCCCATCACAGTAATTGCAGTGAGGTCAAAAGACATTCAGCTTTTTGAAGTTTGTTGATATTACAGCTAGTTTTAACTGCATGTCATTTAATTTCAAAACAAACATATTCGTCCATTTGGAAAGTGGGAAGCACTCCTCACTGGTGCAAGAGCAGGTCTCTCTTGGAGAGCCCAACTTGTATGCTGGGGTTCCATTTACCTGGGATGCAGAGCAGCACTGAGACATCTTCAGCTATGTCTGAGGTTTGCCCCATACTATATTCTGGTCCCCAAAATGGAAGCCCAGGTAGGTGAAGGGATAAAAGTCCCTCAAATGGCTCAGGTGCCTCCTGTCGTGTGGGCTTTGGTGCTGACAACTTCCCCATACAAGCATGGGGAGGGCCTGGCATCAAAGAGGAAGATCCAACCCACACCCTGCCTGGGAAAAATAAATACCTTATCCCTATAGCAGGGACTGTCAAATGATACCTCAAACCCTGTTTCACCAACTGAGGCACCTCCCAGTGAAGACATAGCATGTATCAATGCCCTAGAGAAGGTCTGTCCCTACCACCCCCAGGCCCCTTTGCCAGCAGAACAGAGCAGGACCCAGTTGACTGTTCCCTTGGACCTCAGCACAAACATTAACCTTAAACTGCTTAAGGTGCTGTGAAAGCTGAACCACCAGATTGCAACGGCCTCTGTGTGAGTCACTGAGCAACCCAGACACAGACGGTGTAGCCCACCTATAAATAACACTGCCTGCACTGCTGCACTCTAACATGTCTTGCCTCCCCTTCAGCAGTGGAGCAAATCCCTACCTCACCATTTATGGAGTCAGAGAAAACAGATATATTTTTTTCACAGCATGAATTTTCAGACAGTGTAATCACCAACTTGTGTATCTTTTATTAATTGCTAAAATAACTATCTCTGAAAGAGCTCATCGGATTTCTGCTTTTAGCAAGGCATTAGGGTGCTCTTCCAGAGGCTCAGAGAGCAATTATTGCAGTAAATGTGTATTAACTGTCCAGACTATTATGTTGGGCACAATTTATGATCCTATTTGCAAGAGATTTATGCCTTGGGAACAGACTGCAGATCAGTGGCAATGAACAGGGATAACTCCGGTGCTGTGTCACACAAACATGACCTTGACAGAAAACAGTCTGCCTAAATGCAGATGTGGGCCCAAAGCCAAAAAGAATTAAGCGAGGCTTGATAGAAGTAAGGCACTAAGGATTACACTGGTGAATCTTAAACCTCCCTTCTCAGACTCTGCCTAGCCCTGAAGGCAACTCAAACTCATTCCACTCCAATGCCCTGGACATCTCAGCTTGCAACACTGCCACAGGGCACTGCAGTCATGGTGGCACCACACAGCCTTGCCCTGACACAGTCCCTAACACAGATGTCTCTCCTCTCTCTCACCCTGTGAGTGGTCTCCTGCCACGCTTGATGTAAGAAGCTCTGTGCATGTTGAAGGTACGCCCATCAACCTGTGAAATGGGGCCAGTGAAGGAAGAGGCCACTGGCTCTTCTGCAGCAGCCCAGAGGTTACAGTACTCGCCCAGTTCGTCTTGATGTGACAGCACTGCAGTATTGGAAGTGCTCCACTTTTAAGAAAAGTCTTAGTATTCAGTGGGATAGAAAGAGGAAGATACTGGGAAGCTGGGATAGAAATCTGCATCCCCTGACACAGAGGATGCAGTACTGCACATCTGAGTTACACTTGTAACAGAGCTGTCACACAGCAGCAAGTCAGTTTGCAAAGGAAATTTCTCTCTTTATAGACAGCTTAAACACCTGCTGTAAGGAGAGGGTTACAGGTTGGGAGTCCTGAAGAAAGGCAGATACTTAAATCTTGACTGCTCCATGACTTTGGCATTAGTACTTCTGTGTTGGCTAGGCTGGTGGCATTTACTCAGTGTCATGGTGTTTGCAACTACCTCCTTGACTAAACAGAGTGGAATCAACCACTGGGACCAGGCATCTGGAAACTGGACAGGAATCTATTTTACATCTGAAGTTCACTCAGCGGGAAATGAAACAATACAAGGGACTTACAAAACTGTTTCAGGTAGATTTCTGAACAGCTAACCTGGGTTACTGAAGTCTCTACCACACTCTACTGCCCAGAATTAGTGAGATTTGGTTTACACTATTTTGTAATGCAAGCTACTTTTTCCTTTCTCTGATTTGAAACAACAACCTATAACCACCATACTGTGTTCTCTTGCACACTCCTATTCTCCAGAGCATCCATCAGTTGTACAATCTGCTTTAAAGCCCTTCTCCAGTGTCACACTTTGCGTGCTTGCTGTCATTCTATGTTTGCAGAAATCAAGACTGTCTTGCTACTGGAGAATTGCACCAAAATCATAGAATTATAGAATGGTTTGTGTTGAAAGGGACCGTGAAGATTATCTAGCCCAACCTCACTGGCATGGGCAGGGACACCTTCCACTAGACCATGCTGCTCAAAGCCCCATCCAGCCCAGCCTTGAACATTTGCAGGGATAGGGCATCCATAACTCTGACCAACCAAAACATAAACAACCAAAATAACCAGCAAAACCTCATGGCTTCAATGCCTGACACAAAGCGCTGGATGGCACTTGCAAAGTCATATACTATAAAATCAAGCCACTAAATTCACAGCAGAAATATCAAAATATTCTAAAGTTAAAATATAACCAAGTGTTACATACTCACAGGAGCATACAAGCATATGTGGATACCCTGAAGCAGCTGTACACAAAGGCAACTGAATATGCCATCATGTTTCTCAGGGTCTCTGTGCTGCTCATCATCACACATAGCAAGAACAACTTCACTCTGAACAGTAAATGATGATAAACGGCCAGCAGAAGTGATAAAGGCATGAAAACTAATCATGAGCCAAACAAATTACAGTTTAAATGAAATGAGAGCACAGAAATAAGACACTTTGTATATTTTCATTCAGCTAGAAATGATCCCGAACCCTGGGCTATTGTTCCACTTGAAACTAATTTTCTGCTTCTTAAACTGAAGCTTCCAGATGGGAAGCTCTGGAGCCTCTGACCTTTGTTTTAGATCAGCTTGGTTTCGCGGTTAGATTTCCAGAGAGCGTGTTCAGGGCAGGGAAGGGGATGCAGAGCACCCAGTGCAAAGCCAGCCATGCAGCGCCGCAGAGCCCGGCTGTGCCGGACCACCAGGACAAGGTTTCGCAGCATGCACCGTGCGAGGCGTCAGGCTCAAGGCAGCGTGGATACATGAGAGTTCTAACCTCCTTCTCTCTCTCTGATCTTCTAGGTTCCTTCCTAGCCTTTCTCTTCTGGTTTCTCTTATTTTTTTCATCCTTGATTTCCTTCACCGGGACAACTTTCTCCTTGACTATTTCTGAGGTGTGGGCTGTATGGATACTCATTGACCATTCAGAGATGGCATTGGGATCCCAGTAAGAGTTTTCAGGATTGGCAGGGAGAAGGAAGGAGTTAGCGCCCGGGGTGGCGTACTCTAATGAGCTGGACTCCACCGGCTGAAATTCATAATAATCCCACTCCAGGCCACTGGAGGTCATTCTTCAACTAATTCTTATGGCTCCTATTGCATTTAAAGAATGTATCTGTAGAACATGAAGGGAGCATTTTAATCTCTCCACAACAGTTAGCAACTTTTAAGTTTCTGCTTATCATGCGGCAAATTAAAAGTTAGTCTTGAGTTTCTTCAAAACTCCAAAATAAAATGTTTAGGTTTCTTTTGTTATTTAGAAAAATAAAACGTAGATCATATATTTGGATTTTTGTGTTATCAAAACAATGACTCAGAACAAAATCAACAAAATAATTTACTTTTCAAACAAATATTGTACTTCCCACTCTCACAAGCATTTTAGTATCTGAACCTAAATCTGTATTTTTGAAAAACAGCAACAAAATGGACAGATGTCAATCAACACTTGAAACTAAGATGCCTTCACTGCCACATAAGCACACATTAAAAGTGACAGGAGGCATAATCAATAGATTGCAACTAAAAGAGACTGTAAACATATTCTGTGGGGTATAGACTGTAAAAACGAATTATACATGGAGAAATGATAAATAGAGAACTTTCTTTGAAGACCTATGTAAAAGAAAAGCAGAAATATTTTAGTTAATACCTATCACAAGCAAAAATCTTCATTTGAGGTTTTAGACTTCCTCCTCCTACAAGCCAAATCCAAACATACCCTCTAAGACTCAGCAACTCCTGAGGCTCTCCTCAATCCCAACCAAATTACTAGTACTAAATACAAAGCTAAAAATCAAAATACATTTTAATGAAACAGAATCTATGAATTCAGCATGCATCTATTCTGCTCATAGTAATCACCACATTTTGAGGCAGTATCCAGTTGTCATGAGCAAAGGCCCTGAGGAGTTTTCAAGACAAGTGAAATAGGTCTTCTATGAGCTGAATATTTCTACAAGTGCAAGACTCTTCACTGACCTGAAACATTGATTTACTGTTTTTCCATTACAGCTATCAGGTTTACATATAAGCAGCCTAGATTTTATTCCTAGATGATTAAAAATAATAAACCAGACTTACTCAAAAAGCAGTTTTCAGAGAAAACCAGTTTGACCCAATCAGCGGAAGCTCTTGCTTTCTTAAAGCAGTAACTTGCTTTTCTCAGGAAAACTGACTGTACTTGTAAAGTACCTGCAATTCTCTCTGAAATACCTGATGAATCATTTTTGCTGGGAGAAGTAAAAAAACATTCCCAGGATACATCTGAATAAACTTACACTCCCATTACACTCACAAATCTATTCCATTTCACAGATGGGCACAGCAAGAGAATAAGGAGTGCAGGAAGCAAATTTTCTTCCTAGAAAAACAAGTTTCCCTGTGAAAATCTTGCCACATCAGTACCACAGTCCTAAGCTTGTCAGACAGGCTGCTTGTGTGTCACAGGCAATCAGCTACTCATACAGAGAAAGAAACAAGCTTTCCAATTTCTACAAATATTTACCTCTCTAGATGCAAACAAATGCCTATGGGGATTTTCAAAAGGCACCTAGAAACTTCCAATGTCCTTCTAATAGTCATATAGATGCCTCTACTAATCACATTTGGACCTTTAGCTCCTTTGAAGACTTTCCACCTTTGCAGGGGGAAGCAAGCCTTCCTCAAAGTTGTTCCAGCTTGCCATCAGAAGCTAGCAATTAATCTGAAGAAATCATGGTTATTCAACTGCTGTTTCACATTTCAGTCTACACCATTTTTCATCAGAGTGAGGCAACTAAAACCACATTACCAGTCACTGTAATGTGCCTCAATGCCTGTTCCAAAATTAGAACTACTCTTACAGAAACCTGAAAATTCCAGTAACTTACATATTTTTCCAAATGAAAACAAACTACCATTTGCTGAAAGCTGTTTTCATTGTGCTGATGCTTCACCCTCCAACAGCTTCACAGATGTGACCACCCCCACACCACATGTGGCTGCCAACAGGACAATCTCCCTGTGGCACTGCACAGGGCTCCGGGCAGCTGCTCAATACTTTAGAGGCTGAGGGATGGGCCTACACAAAAAGCATCTCTCACTTCAGGCCAACATCACAACCTGACATCCTTCAGTGGGTTCCCAGAGTACAATGAACTCCTAGAGCATTTCAACAAGAAGTGGCAGATGATGACTCTCACTGCTACTCACACCCACCTGGCACTACTAGAGCTCTTATAAAGCTCTGCAGCTTGAGCAAGAGGACCAAGCTATTCACTGAAAACCATCATGCTTTACATCATCTCCCATGCAGTTTTGCATCTCCAAATTAGAGGTTACACCTCTGAATTAGAAAATAGAAAGACAGATTTTGCTCTCATTTAATCCTACTTCAAAGAAGTGAAGGTCTACTGTTATTTGCAAATCACCTTTTTCCCCTCCACCACAAGCAAGAAAATTATATCTACTTACATCGTCCTGAATATCCAGGTCACAACCCGCCTTCAACAAAATCTGGACAACGTGGAGATGACCCTTGTGGGCAGCAAGATGCAGAGGGGTCCGGCCATGCTATGAATGAGAAAAAAACAGTAATGCCTTAGGGTGACATTTTTATGCATGGCAGTTATATAGAATTTCATCTGCTCTTTATCATTCTTCTATTTGTACCTGACTCTCTGAAACCTGCAATAGTAGCAACTGACATATATTAGTGTGTCAAAGGCTTTACCTTAGTTTTGTGTATGATGAAAACTCCTCCTTCCCCTTCTGCAACATTTCAGTTTATCTTGATCATACTCTACAAAAGGGATATCACATTCCCATAATGGTACTTCTTTACAAATTCAGATCCGGTGCTGTGTCCATGCCTAAGCAGAACTCATGACTCTTTTGTTTCTGTCCCTCTAGAGCACAGAATTGTCAACCACTTTCAATACAGCAGAGTTGCAATAGCAGGCTAATTTATTTATTGTAATGGGCACCATCTTTGTGACAGAGACAAGAATTACTGAACTGTTGTGCATGACAAATGCTCAAATGAAAAGGAATGGAAGACTTGTAAGACTTGTAATCACTCCAATGACTTCATGTATATAATAAACAACTTCATTTTGCTAAATATCTGTCATTTTTTATACAATACTTATTTTTAAACATTACCTCTCTCTCAAATCTCAAGGCATCAACATGGAAGCTGAATGAAACACCTTAAGGTCTATCAAACAGCAACACTCTAAAACTGCTAATTGCAGATTATTTAATTACAGTTAAGAAAACAGTGTTCCAGCCATTGCTAAATTCACAAAATATCTTCACAAAGAATGATGTTTTTTCTACTAGGCATTTTATGAGATAAAGAAGTCCTATTACTCTTCATCTCTATCTATTATATATCTATTACTTCATTACCAGTGCTATTGTCTATTTTTCCACCTAATGATTTACCCTGGAAAGGACGATAAACAGCCCTAAGACACCACCTACAGAAGGAGCAAACAATTCAAAAGCTGTCTGACTACTAGTGACCTGAAGTAAGCAGAAGGCAACCTCAGATCTCTTAGGTTTTAAGCAACTTCCACAGTGAGAAAACCACTTCAAGTAAATAATAAAGCAAGCTCAAGACAGGATTGTTTTCACACAGTGAATCCTGCATGCACATAGCTGGTAAAACCTTGGTAACTCAGCCAAAAACAGCGTTGGAATCCACAGAATGGCTGGGGACAAAATGCCAGTGTCATTACCCATCAAAACCACTAAGTGTTGATTAATTGTCCTACATTATTGATTGGAAGGGCCAGATCTAAGGGCAAAGTCCTCACCCACTCTGACACGTGGGTCTCTCAAAACTCAAACCTTGTCTCCTGTTAGCAGCAGAAGTTTTTCCCATGTGGGAAACTTCCATTCCTGTTTTGCTGAAGGTGTGGCAGGGGTTCACCTTCAGCTGTCACCAGTGCCCCTGGGCACCATCCACCCTGCTCCTGGGTGCCTCTTGCTCCATCTGGTTGCAGTCCCTATAAATGCCTGTCCCTACACTGAAGGGCACTGAGCTGCACCAACCATGCTTCCTTCTCCACCACCCTGGAGGAGAGACAGGGCTGTGTTGCTGTTCCAGGTAACTCCTAGCAAGAGACATAAAATNAAAATAACCCGAATTGGCAAATCGTTCCCACCTATGAACAATATGTCTGGATTATGAATATGTGCTCCAGCACATCCAGATTTATGGGTCCTGACTTTCTACATTACTTAATGCCAATAAGTAAATCACCTAATCCAGGCATCTATCTCATTTCCCAGCAGGTTATTAATATATCATGAAAACAATTTATAGAAATCTGTGCATGAAGCAGGAAAAGTCCCAGAGAAACCCAGCTTGAAGCCAGCTCATGTACTTTAAAAGCGAAACAGTGTCAACAACTTGAGTATATCCCAGCAGGGAAACTTGCTGATAAGATAACAAGAACTAATCACTGAAAAAATGCTGACATGCAGCCAAAGGTACCATGTTAAAAGTAAACTATGAAAGAATAGGCGGTTATATGAATACCAGGGACATGTTTTCCTCAACCATCACACCTTCCTAGGCAATTGTAAGACAGACCACGCCTGCTGGCAGGGCACAAGCATAAGAAAAGGTTGCAAAACCTCATAAGATCCAGATCACACGACCTTCACCCGCCCATTCAGTGCCTGAAGGCACATTAAAATAAAGCTGCCCTGGAGAATGGGTTTGTCCCAAGGAGGCTGCCCTCACCCCAGGGAGCACCACCTTCTCCTGTCACTGGGACCTAGCTGACAGGAAATGGGTGCTGGAGGAGGAGAGGGCACTTGCTGGAAGAGGCCATTGCAGGGCCAGGGAGAGCTGCAAGCAAGGGTTCCCTGGCTGTTCCTGTCATTCAGTGAACAGAGATTCATGTTAACTGTGTATTTCCCCAGTGGTCATCCCCAAAGTATTCAAAAACTTCATCCAGGTCCCTAAAGCTCAGGGTTTTATTTATTAAAAATAAAACAAAAATAAAAATGGAGTTGAAAGACTAAAGTATCATTTTTATTCTAGACAGTTTTTGTGTTTCAGATTCTCTATTCATAAAAACAGGTTCAGGGGCATCTGACCTACTGGAGGTCCCTAGAGAGAGACCTTCAGTAACCAGAGTTTTTTGCACACCTGCAATCCTTGAGTTCTTTCCACTTTAAAGGGACACTATAGACAAAAACTGTGATGCTACCTAGGACAGGAGAGTGGAAAAGAGGATCAATTCCAGCACATTACACTAATTAGAGGCTCAGGCTTTTGGAAGAGTGCTCATCATCTCAAGATTAATCAACCCCGCAAGAACTATCAATGCCAGATTTTCTTTTTCTTCCCAGTAACATCAAAATGACAGCAGAGATGGGTCGTACAACACTGAAAAAACATTCCTACCCATTTCCCCATACAAACATATATACACACAGAGGTATGTACATGCATATGCACGCACACACCAATCCAGAACAAACTGTGAGGAAGAGACAAGGACTTCGGGTGCCCCTCATGCTGTGAATACAAACCTGGAGCACAGCAAGCTTTGGAGAGAAACACTGAATAAGCCCATGCCACTGCAGCGACAGACAGGGCTGCGCTCTCCTTCATGTCTAGAAGTCAAACCAACAGCCCACCAAGTTTTTCTCTCACAGCAATGCCTCCTACCCAAAATATATAGGTGGAAGAGAGATGAAGGCAGACAGACAAATCTCTCTCTTTGTGTTTCCTCCACAAAGATATTTTGCACTCAGTGCTGCAGCACCAAAGAGGTGGTTTATCTGAATACACACGAGGGTCCTAGAGGGAGAGGAAACAGATACAAACGAGAGTGTCTCCTAGATGCTCATTGGAAGGAGACAACACTAAATGCAGGCACTGCTCAACATGCAGACTACTGACTTAAAAGCCTGTAAGCAAAGCCAAATATGAACTGTAATGGTTTGGGGGTTATTACAAACACAAATGAGAGACTGCTACAACTTGGGATTAATGAACCAATAAAGCAGTCATTCATATGTAAAATAAAAAAGCAATTTGGACTTCTATTCAAATGTAAACAATTGCTTCATCAGGCAACAAATCATACAAATGGTCCCGTGTCACGGACTTATTGACAGAATAAATGGGACCTATTGGACTAAGACTGCAACTTCCAACCACTGTGACTCACTGCTGTTGCTGTGGGGCGCATTAGGCTGCAGCCAAGCACTCTGAACAGCCACATGGATTTCAGCTGTAAAATGCAAGGGCAGGTTTTTGTTTGCATTTAATCTGTATTCTGACCTCCAGACACTGACAGGCAGCTGTCGATACACACTATCTAGGAGTAGAATTTTCAGAACAGTAGCGGCCAGTATATGCATTCCACAACCGAACCATACAGCAGGACCTTAGCACCCCAAGCTACATGATCTTTCCCTGTGTTTATGTATGAGTAGTTACTTTATGCAAGTACGTTCAGTTCTTCATCTCACCCTGCTCTTGTGATGCCCAAGGACTGTTATTTATTTATCCGTTCTGCACTCACACAAAACCACGCCTATCCACATTTTATTGGAAAGCTTGAAAGCAAAATTCAAGTCTTGTCACATTGTTCACACTGATGATTTGTTAGGCTGTTCTCCATTAATAACCTGCTCAATCAAGTCAGCAGAAAGTTTCCCATTGACCTCAACTGGATTTAACCAAGTCCCTAAATATTTGCTAGTGCCTTTTCATTTATCTTTATTTATTGTTTAAAACAGACACAAATAGCTTTTCAAACTGAAGGAGTGCAAAAATGAGAAAGCACCACAATACATTTCTTTTTTTTTGTTTCTGTTGTAACTTAAAAAAAGAAACCAAGAGATTACTCTAAAGAAGTCAGCATGCTCTAAAGTTTAGACTTGAAGTACCCCAGTATTACTAAAGTGTTGCCATATGGCACGCTCGTAACATGACTAGTTCAAAATTTAAGCAAAGAATCACTGGATCAAAACAGAAGCACTATATTTTGCATTTCCTTGGGGCTTTTTTTCTGAATTATCATCCCTTCTCTGTAGAATTCAATTTTATAGCTATCTTAATGATATGTCCTGCAGAAAAGCTACATTCTACTTCTCTTTTAAAAAATACTCATAAAACCTATGGCATTACACAAATTACACTGAAAGTGTCTGTGCTACCTTTATGATTTCTCCTGTCAATCTTTTCTGTGTTTACCAGAGAAGTGGAGCACTCCTCTCTGTGTGCTTGCTAATACACAGCTTTTTCTGGCCCTATTAAGTCTTCCTGTTGAATGCTACACCCTGCGCTGCAACACCCCCTGGGAAATCCAACACCCAATAACACTTTGTTTTGGTGAGATATAACAGAGAGGTTCAGACCTGGATATTTCAGCTCCAGACATGGAGCAAGTCCATGTTAAGGGTTGCTTTCCCCCCAGAAACTGCCTTGTTTCAGCCAGGTATTTTTGGGATGCACCAGGAACAGATGGCTGGGAGATGAAATCCCACTTCTCTCCATCGTCCAGGCAGCATTTGAGAACAAGATGGAGAGAAGAGCTGAACTGATCTGAGAGGTCACTATCACCGCTCCTCCTATGCCATTCCTAGTAGTCCACAGCCCTCTCCCTAATCTATCTCAGTGCACAAAATAAAAAGAAAAATAACCCAGAAAAAGGACAATAACATTCTGGGAGGACAGCAAGACAGATCAGCTCAGCAAAAATCCCAGTGCTTTTGTGTCAAAGATGCAGCTGTCAATAACGTCACTGAAAGAGAGCTCTACTACAAAAGGACTGAAAGAAAGGACCAGCTTTCTTGCTTGGAAGAAAAGACTGAATTATACCAGGCTCAGTTCTTAGTTTTCCAGGTTTTGCAGTTTATTTACCAAAGTACTTGCCTGTTGAGTTAGCCAATACGTATGATCAGTTATTCAGAGTACTTTTTGCCCATTTCATAAAGAAAACAGCTATATATTTGAACAACATTAAACAAAAAGGCATAAAAATGGAAATTATCCCTTTATTCTATTGGGCAGAGCAGCAACAGAGCAGCCTGACCAAGCAGGTGCCCTTTGAGAAAAGCAGAGCTGTGAAGCGTCTGCTGAGCAGCACACCTTCTCAGTCACAGCTCCGTGTGGCTGGTGGCAGAGGTCACTGCACCACGACAGGAGCTCAGTGCATGTGCAATGCAGTGCCACAACTCCTCACCCACTGCAGGCTCCCTGATGTCAGGTCGTCAGTGGCAGGGTGACCTAGTGGCCATCAGCTCTTCTTTACATATTTTAAAAGGCCCCCAATCTGGAATGAGCCCTAGTGTCCCTCACTGGAGTCAGAAGAGGTGCACACTTTTGTGTTGATTTCACCTGCACAGATGCCTTGCTAGTAATGCTGTCAAAACGAAATAAGTGCATCCCCAAGGAAACATTGAAGCGAGGACCTCACTGAATGAGGATTCTCCAGTTGTTTCTTTCATATTCTTCTTTTTCTGAAATCATCTACTTAGAGATGACAAAAATTAATTTTACAGCTGAATTGTTGTTTAGTGAAGCAACAATTAGCCACATCATATGGCCTTCCATATGTGGTAAAAATAGAACTGGACAAGCCAGCTACCTGGCATTTACTAGTACTGGATTTATTACAGAAAATATCCTTCCTTTTTCTTAAGCAATGCTGAATTAATCCTTTCTCAATAAAGAACTCTCTAGTTTTTAGCTCTAGACTGTAGTCACTTCAAGCTGTGGATCTGCGTGGTGTTATTCACACGAACTGGTCTGCTTACAGATGCATATCAGAAATATACATAAAGCCTACCCTGATACGGCAACTTTTTCGGTCCCTCCACAGAGCTTTGTTTCCTCATATCTTCCTCCAATAAAACTCATAGAATTCAGCAGGAATTTTGGTTGACAAGTGCCAGATCCATTTTTTTAAAATGCAAATCCCTCTAATTTAAAATTAATTTGACATTACAAGTTGAAAACTATGAATAAAAACAGAAGACATACAGGTAAAAGAGAACTAAGGTATGCACATGAATCAATTTGTTTCTATGCTCCAGTGCGCAATGAATTTTATCTTGGGAGGAGACAGCTATGGGTTTCAGTTAATCTGAAAGCTTGGTCAAGGTCATCATCTAATTTCCATTCCAAAATCAACAACCCCTGTCCCAAAAGTAGTTCTTCTTTTGCACTTGTTCTGCTAATTGAAAGACTGGATAAGAACCTGTTGCTGTGATAGCAAAACAATCCCTTCAAATTTCCAGTTTAAATATACTTGAGGCTCATTTATACATCCTTGCTCTTGTGACAACCTTGTCCTTAATTTTAAATGTCTTTTTCTCCTTCCAGCCTTTGTGTGCCATCAGATTAACAAAGCAAGCTCTTCACAGGGTATGTTTATACTGCCTTTCATGGGCAAATATGCACATGCTCTCTCTATACAGCTAGCTGGCTGGGTGAGAGCCAGATGCAAACTGGACACTGTGTAGACCTGCATAGGACACTACAGAGCCTGAACTGATGGGCTTTGATGAGGACAGCAGCTTGGTCTCACGCCTCTTGGTTCATATTGAGCTCACCTCTATCTAGCTCACAGCATGGGAAGAATAAGTGAGTGTGCACCTCCAAAATACCCTGTGCATGTAGCCTGGACTGCTCCTCTGAGAGTACCTCCACTCCTCTGTGCGCTTCTCCACAGTCTTGATGACCTGGTTTCATCTCTTCTGAGCAGGAGTTATTACCAGGCTACCCAAGCACCTCATCCGTACTGTCTGGTGGTGTGCTGGGACACATCCAGAATGACAAGAGGGACAGCTTTTGTCATCTTCCCTCTATGTATTCCATGGGAATCACCCACAACTTCTAGGAATGAATAGCTACAATCCTGTAATACCTGGTCAGCTACAGGGATGGCCTCAGAGTTCACAGCTCTGCAACAGAAACACCAACACTCTGCACAAGGGCACAGGCTGTCACCAAATGAGCTTTGCTTTGATTTTCCATACATGGGTTGAACAACAAAGGAAGTGAGCCACTCTGTGTCATACAGGAAAGGAAAACTTGTCAACTCTAGCAAAGCTGCATTATATCAAGTTAACCTGATTTTGTGTTTCAAAGTCTGATCTACACACCTTGTTTCTTATTGTAATTAACAGAAGGCATTGAAAATAGTGCAATAATCAACTTTAACAATGAGAAAGTGTCAATTTTGCATTTGAATTGTGGATTATGGCAACCAGTTCCATAAAACAGTTAAATCAGTGGCAAAATTGTTCTGGAAACCAAGGGACATCCCATTTTATGTTCAAACAGTGTAGAAGTTAAATCTGAAATGATATTCATGCAGAAATTTATACAAAGCATAGCATCCTTTCAAACATTTGTGTATTTTCAGGTAGGTCTCTAAGCAGTCCTCAAAGCTCACAATCTTAAAAAATCAAACAAAAGAAAACAGGCAACCACAAAACCATGAGCTATCATTCAGGCATCTGTAAGTCAGTATTTCTTGGTCTATTACTGACTACCTTTAGTTCATCAGCTACAGAGCTGCTTGGACTACAGAGTCAAACAGACATCTTTACAGGACTGTTCATGTTTATGACATCTGTGCTTTGTATCGAGCAACAGGAGGCCACTTATTTTGGTGAACGAAACTCACAAACACAGGTTGTCCTTGGATCACTCTAGCTTTCAAAATAAATATTGTGTACAACTCAAACACTGCAAAGAGACTGAAAACAACTGTCACTGACAGATAAATAAATCTGTCTTTTCATCTTTTTATCTAGTGCACTCACATTTGCTCTCTATCTATAAATATTAGCTCCCATACATTCAAAACCAATATGGAAACATAAATAAAAGTAGATCCAATGGAGAACAACAGTTCAGCAAAACAGGTCACCCCAAATTCTATGTTACAGCTCTAAAGATTTAACTTATCTAATTCTTTTTAAGGTTTTTTGCTAATCAAACCTTCTCTGCAACTGCCAATTCTATCTCATTTTTTATATGCTAGCATTATTTATAACATGTTGAGAGTTAAGAATAGGTGAATATCAGTTTGAACTCTCTTAATATCTAAGCAGAAATCCTCTGATACTGGCCTTATCTTGAAGGTACGGAGAACACAGTTTGCAACCCCCAATTCTGTACTTAAGGGAATCCACAGAATGAACCAATGAAGATGTCAGGTATAAGCAAAGCTGCTGTACCAAGAGACTTAAGTGACAAGAAACACTTTCTGTGTACCTTTACCCTGCCACAGAGCTGGCTTTACCCCTTCCCCTCACCCGGAGAGATGGAGGCTCTGAACTGCCTTTTCCTGACAGTGATGAATTGCTCCATTCATCAGGTCACACAGTGTTCAAAAGTCAATGCATGCTTTGAAAAAATGTCGCTGCCTGTCCATCGACACGCTGTGTTTCTGAGGACTCAGTGTTCATCACAGCTGTGTCCACTGGGAAGCGTATAAATGCAAGACATGCACTGTATTGTAAATTCATGTGAGCTATTAAGTATAAACTTTAAGGAAATCTGAACACTAACCTCAGTCACATTCAGATTGGTAAAGCTATGAAGGCATTTTCACAGACAATGGTCTAGGAGTTACATTAGTTCCCAGGGCTTTTGCAAAGCGTTTTTCTCTTGTTACCTTGGTAACCGCTACCTTGGCACCCCTGTTGATAAGCTGCACCACATTCTCCACTTGGCCTTTGTAGGCGGCTACAAGCAGTCGTTCTGAAAGCACGGCGACCACATCCTGCTG
The DNA here is from genome assembly GCA_013396695.1 of Sakesphorus luctuosus. Classification (NCBI taxonomy): domain Eukaryota; kingdom Metazoa; phylum Chordata; class Aves; order Passeriformes; family Thamnophilidae; genus Sakesphorus; species Sakesphorus luctuosus. Next base: position 176,621 of record VWZD01004215.1, on the reverse strand, counting down.
GCTCATGAATTAGGAGAAAAAGGTTTTCAGGTTTCTTCAGTCCAAAAACAAAGGCTTGGGATCAGTTGAGGCAGCATGCAAGCAGGCAAGGAAGAACTCCAGCTCCCTGGACAGTGACGTTATTGCTATGCCATCCTCTGGACCTACGGATCAGAAAACAACATTGCTGTCAGCAAGCTTTCAGAAACAGAATTGCTGCAGTAACTCCTCCCTATGTGTTTGTCTTTGCACTGCTTTGGGAGGGGATCACAAAAGCCTTTTGGAACCTCCTGAAGACACAGCACTTCTGTTACAATGCAGAGGGATGTAGACAATAGCACATTTTCAGTATGCCCTCATTCCCCTTGTTTGGGACAAAAACCCTTAAACTTTATGAGAGCCTAACTCTCTTTTGGCCTAAACTGCATTTGTGTGGCCCTCCTTTCATCCTCTCCTTCTCCACAGGTTTCACAGACTTTAATTAGCCAAGGATGGGTTAACTAGTGCTGGCCAAGGGAACAAGAGTAGGTTATAGTTACTGGCTGCTGATATAAATATACAAACCTCTGCCCTGCAAGGATAGAGTGCAGTCAGCAATAAAAAGCAGCTGACTGTTCCCTCATGAGTATAAAATGTTTCACAGCCTGTCCTGAACCATCACAAGGACACCCTAGGGAGGGATCACAACCTGCAACTGGGAAACAGCCATCTTTGCTGTCAGTGAGAAAATATGTTACTCCCACAGTGTTGACATCACGCCCCACTGACCTCAGAAACAATTCAGATTCATCACTCATCATGCAAACTGTATGTTCCACTGACCCGTCCAGTGAGCCACCAGAGCTGAAAAGAGATACCTGATACAATTCCAGAAAATGTATTCACAGCTCATTTTGACACGTAGGATCCCAAACTTGCCCAGTTTGGGAAGATTTCAGCTTTATTTGTGCTTTTCCTACTTTGGTATTTCATCATTTCAATACAGGAAGAACCTGTTCAAGTCAGCCAGCATGTATACAGATGATTTGACTTTCTGTCTTGAAATATCACTGCACTGCTCCTTAGCAGCTACCAGTGCTGTACATGCCACACAGACTACGAGTAATAGGTACAGGACTAGATAATCTTTGATATTGATAGTGGAATACAATGTCTTTCACCCTTATGTTATCTCTTTGAATCCATCCCAAAACAGCAATATCTAAAAGCTATTACTGCTTAACGGTTCTGCTCCCCCCTAAACTGATTTGTTTTTCTCAGTTTAGCTGACGGTACAAACCCCTCCCCCCCATAATCCCACCACTCGGAGTACTCTCATTTTTGCTAACAGCTTCAGCAGGGAGATCCTTGCCAGAACAGCAGAAAGATTTTATTTCCACCCTCACACCAGGAAGACACTGTCAGCAAGAAGGAGAAAATGCATGGATGGTTGTGGCACATGAACTTCCCAACTCCTGAATACTGGGGACGAGGCCTTTCAAAGTATATCGTTCCAGTGTTACAAGCTCGTATTCACCAGTACAGCTCCCCAACAAGGAGACAACATAGCCCTGTTTAATTGAATGCTTCATAGCGTATTGTGATACTGTGTGTCACCAAAGTGGTATCCAAAGTCCCTGAACCCTGAAGGATCAGTGATTTGCACAAAACATTTTTGGTCACATAAATTAAAACCATGTTGTTTAAATATTAGTAGCAGATGATATTAGCAGAATTTAATTGACACTCCTATGGAAATTTATATTTTAAAAATATTTAAATGCTTTATAAGCTTTACTTCTTATAACACCCTCTGAGGTGAGTAATGTGTTGAAGAACATTACATGCATTTCAGAAAAAGGCCCTTGAAAGCACAGGAAAGTTACTGGTTTCTCTGCGGTTAACAGCAAGTCATGTTAAAAGCCAGGAAATAACTCCAGGTAACTGACTCTTGATTTCCAAGTACAAGCATTAGGCAATACTATTTCCAGGCAGAAGATTCGGGTTAGCATTTCCTCACATTTCTCTTACTTTCTAAGTGCAAATGTGATTGGAAGAATGTGGAAATAGCTACACATTTCTTCAGAGAAACCAGACAAAAACTTTCTGGGCCTCAAAAGAGAATAACATGGGGCAACAGAGGAATGGTGCTTTACCCTGTGTTGCTGGACTGGTCTCACCCACACCCTCAATGTGATGGACACAGTTTGGACACTCTGGTAACATGGAAAATACAGAAGACAAAACCCCTGTGTCCTTCACTAGGACATTGTTGCCTGCTCCTGTGGCATAGTGCTGTGCACTGTACATTATAAATCATGTAAAAAAGCCAAGAAATACAGGTGGCCTGCACTTAGTAATGTGATCTGTGAAAAACAACACAAGTTTCAATCTCACCTCCATAAGTATTTAATTTCCTGTGACTTGTGCTACCGAAGCAAGCTGAACACTCACTCTCTCTCCATGTCCCCCACCACCTGATCCAGCTCCCCTGCTCCCAACACATCCCTGACCCTTGCATCACATCCCAAAGTTGCACCTCCATAACCCAGGAACACACTCCATTCTTCCCCTCCGTGACTGGCACACAATGCAGGGCACACCTTCCAACAGGGATCTTTCCCAATGAGCTTTTCAGGCAGTGGGATGGTGTGTTTTTGTGCCAGCCCCTGCCTGTGCAGTGGTGATTTCCAGGGGAACTGTACCTTTGATTGTTTGTCCCCATCCTTACCCATAAACTGGCTGCCTACACCTTGGATAGAGTCATGCACAATGCAGTGACAACTCTGTGCAACTTAAAACATCTGGAGTCAGATCCTGTTTGGTTGTCTTACCCTTCAAATAAAAAAAAAAGGCAAAAAAGGCAGAAGCAACTTCATTGTCACTGACAGATTTCCATATTCACTGCAAAAACCACAATGGAAACATTTTCCTGACACAACGACATTTCCGAGCAAAGTTGCAGAAGCTGTAGATGTTCATCACATCTTAGCCACACCATTAGAAACACATACTAATACCTCAACTGACACACAACAGCAGACAGTTAGGGGTGCCAGAGAAAAGTCTGGATAACAGGTACATACCTATGCAAGGTAAAAGCTGGAAATCATAATCCCTAGTTAGATTTCTCTCCCTCTCTCTCACAGTCTTCCCATTACTGCAGTACATTCCCCCTAGAGATCATGAGCCTCCTCAGCCTGCCACACTGGAGTTACGGACTGTGACAGCATTGCTGCTATCATGTAGTTTGCCTTCTTGCCTTTTCCACTGCTGGCATCATACATAAAAGCATAATAAGGTGTTGATTCAGGTATCAGTTTTTTACAGATATCTCACACTCTGTCCAAGTTTCATTGTCAGTCCCCGTTCCCAGAGGGCAGTCATGACACAAGCCTGGCTCTTGCTCCCACAACAGGTCACATACCCTACGACATCTGCTTTACATCTCCTCTGCTGGGATTATTTGCAATTCAGAAAAGTGCATCCGATTACGATAGGAAGCCCAGACAACTGAAAGACTAACTTTCCTTTTCTCCTGAGCTGGTAGGAAAAGATGATGGGTGACCAGTGGGAGTGGGAGCAACCTTCTCATTCCCCTCCCAAAAGACCCTTCCCAGGCACAGTGGCTACACTGGCAGTGGCATTGCTCCCCACCAGCTTTAACTGTCTACATGCCTCAGACATACAGAGTGTCTTCCCTTGACCACATCTGCACCCACAGCAGGAGAAAGGTACCAGATGCCCAAGGACTACAGTTAGAAGCTTGACTGCCCTTTTCACATCCAGATGGTGCAAAATGAATCCGACAACGTGATTACAGGCACTGCATCGCATCCCTGCTGCCAGCACCTGCTGCTCAGAATTAAATCCCTCATTAACACCGCCCAAATCCAGAAGCTCAGGGGAGGCACAGTGCATGGAAATATTCAAACCTACTACCTTCAAAACAACAATAACAAATTATTTTAAAAATACTTAATGCATTTTTAAATAAGAAACAGCCATCTCTGTGTTTCTTTGTTTAAAATGAGCTTACTTACCTGGGGCAAGCTGGGAAAGCAACACCTATTTCCCAAGCCTCTCCAGGGAATCTGGCCAGATGTGATGCCCACAGGTCCAGTTGCTCTGCTGCAGGATAACCTGCTCACCCTTGAGGATAATGTGTTCACCCCATCAGTGGAGTGTAGAAAAGAACAGCTTGACTGTGGATTAGTATTCCCGATCGGCAGCAGCAAGGCACTGTCCCCAGGGGCTGAGGTCCAGTTGCATCCCCTCGGATTATGCCCTCAGCTCAATGAGTCACATTGCCCTGCAGATGCTGTGGGAGATGTTTGTCTGGGATGGTACAGCACGGTGCGGGTGGGCAGCCAGCTGCTCGGTGGCAGGGTTGGAAAGCTCGCAGCTCCGTCCTCTCTCCCATGCAACTGGCAGAGCGGGCAAAAAACACTCTATGCACCTTCCCCCTCCCCAGCTCCCTCCCCTCCAAACTGCTGCCAGGCTGCTTCAGTGGCCGTATTGCCTACACGTCAGTGACAAAAAAAGCACGGCGATGATGATTTTCGAAAGCCAAAGGACAGTCCAGGACACACCAAACATCACAAATACCGAAGGGCTAGGCAATAGACTCTCCTAAATTCATAGAAAGGGTTAAAAACACCAGCTTCCTCTCTCAGGGAAGAGAAAAAAGCCAAAACTATGAAAGATTTAAGAGCTATGAGCTAATCAATTTCATGAAGTCCCCTGCGCTAAATGGAAATGATACAATGCCAGAGCACAGGTCACTCTCAGTACAATCACCGAGTTAAATTATTATTTGAATGAAAGAATGCTTACATAGCTAACTAAAAATTTCTGTGTGTACCAAGATACAAGATGAAAGTGAAAAAAAGAAAAAGGGATTGAAGTATTCTGCAGTGGATCCCAAATTATCTTATCTAGTTTATCATCAGAAATTGCACAGAATAGATTCATAGAATCATAGAATTAATAGAATATCCTGAGTTGGAAGGGATCCATAAGGATCATTGAGTCCAACTCCAGGCCCTTCAAAGGACAGCCCCAAAAATCACACAATGTATCTTAGAATATTGCCCAAATGCTTCTTGAATTCTGGCAGGCTTGATGTTGTGACCACTTCCCTGGGGAGCCTGTAGTCCCAAGAAAAACTTTCAGCATCTCGTAGCTTCATTTATGAGACATAAACAATAGAATAAAAGAAATTATTTTAGAATCCCCGCATATTAAGATATGTAGACAGGCCATTTTGTTGTGGAAGAGTACATAATAGCTACTATTTCATAATAATAAAAGTCTTTCTAAGAAAACTTCCTATGTCTAAATACGGCCCATCTCTTCATTACTCAGTTCTCAAAGAAAAATTAGTTTCTTTTTTAATTAGTACATAACAATATAATAAAATCTATGAAATGCTCCTTTTCTTCCTTTTTGCAAAGCAGTTTATCATATATAAAACAGGATGGAAGCACAAAGATTGTGTTCTCTTTAGAATAGCAGCATTTTTCAGCAGAGTAGATTATTGCATTAGAAAGAGTGAATTTCCTGGAACTCATTTATCATTTACTGCAGGATGCTGATATATCTGCCACTTCTCTGAACTGACTTTAAGAGGGTTTGTCCAAGACTGGCGGCATTGCTTCCCTTTCAGTGATTTTTCTCTAGTTCCACCATGGATCCAGTATAAACTACTCAGGAAAAATATCTATGTATTTTGCTAAAGAGGGGACACTGCCTCTCATCCCTTCCTGCCCCAAAAGACAGTGAGAAACCAATCAAAGGTGTCATTGTGAAAACCACATTAGCAGCAGTTATATCTGGAAAACAGCAAAGCCCCCCACTAGGTTGAGAACAATATGCTTTTGATTCATACTTTTCTTTACAACACCATCAATATTAATTTTGGAGTTAGGTTTTATACCAGTCATCATTTTGAACTGGACACCTACACAGACATTTGGTAGATTATATGTTGGTCTCTGGGCTTTTTTTTGTATTGTTTGCATTACATGTTTTATTGTGGCAAGTCAAATTATTCAGCTTCATGTGGACAGTTGCATGATTCATCACCCTGAGTATCACCACTGTCTGGGACGTCTGCGAACATTTTCTGGGCGGGTTTTTTTTTCACTTGTTGCTATTAATTACTTCAACAATGACTATTTAGTAGCCTCCCAGGGAGCATCTGCATAACAGTTGCTCATCATGCTTCCCACTACAACCAGACCAGACTGATTGATGTCACAGCTCCACTGCAGGTGGCCGCCTGCCGCCAGACCAACAGCCAACCCCGCTTGGCAATGAACATGGGGAGACAGTGACCACGGCTTCCCCAACTACTTTGTCGAGTGCATCTCCATCCCCTGACCTCCACTGTCGGCTCCACTGAATGCAAACCCTCAGCTGCCTGGCACCTCTCAGGTGGTGCCTTGTTATCACCAAACCAACCTCCAGAGTTGCACCTGCCGAGCCAAATACTGCTGGGAGAAAGGCATGGACACGCAGAGATCAACGATGAAGATTAGAAGCAGTTTCAAGTCATTGGTTAGACATCATTAATCTCCTTGTACAAGGAAAACTGTTTGTCTTCCCTTCATACTTTCTCTTTACCATGTAGCCCTGACCACCCTTATCCAACACACAGGTTATATACTTACCACTCTCCATGTAACATGATTTGGGGGATTTATTTGGTTTATCTCATTGAAGTTTCACAGCTTTATTATTCTCCCTGCCCTCTCTGTCAACACCTGCATACACACACATGTCAAAACCACTCAGTATAAGTGAGCTCAACTCACAGCAAACCCTGTCAGTTGAGCGCTATTTACATGACAAAACAATATCTATTGTTTGATGGGGGACAGTGCCTGAGTGCAAACACACATGCATGAGATATCTTGCTCCCATTTGCATAAAACCAGTTAGAGATCTTTCCAGCTGACTGATGTTTAACAGAAGTGCTGGAGCCCAACCTTGGGAATGAAGCAGACACACGGCTGTGCTCATGGGAGAGTGGGGGTTTATGTTACACTCACACACAATGGGGCTTCTGGATAGGAGAACTGTTCCTCACCATCATCTTCTGTGCAGGAGCCACCTGCCAATCAGAATGCCAAGCTGACTGCAGCATTTCACTGTGAGCAGAAACTGACATTACCCTTTACACAACCAACTCCCTTCTGCGTGGTTCTTCCCTCCTTTCCCAAAGTATGTCCTCTGCTGCCAGGGTTCAAATTACCCAGAGAACAGACAGAATCTGTCATTCAGCTTGAGGACTCCACTGCTGCCATGTCAGAGTGGTGGTGCAGAGGTCTCCTCCTCATGTATGATCTGAACCCCGCTAGCACAAGCAACCCCACACTCTTCCAGCTGACACATAATAGTAACTCAGGTTAATATTGCAAAAGACACATTTGAAAATGTAAAGAAACAAATCCCTACATTTATAGTTTTTTTTTCAAGGCCAAAAAACACCACTACAGTAATCTAATGCCAACCAGCACCAAGGCACTAACTTCTATTTCAGCTAGATCCAATCTTTTATAAACATTATTAAAGACAATCAGGCAGTGATCAGGAAATGCTATGGCTGACAGAGCAGGGAAGAAAACACATTTACCAGCTCTGAAATATTTTCCAGCTGGCAAAAGAGCATTGGAGATGTTCTTCCTCTTCAAGAAAAACACAACTCAGGCACTGCCAGCAGCGATGACATAGTCTGTCCTGTACCATCACAGCTGATGTCTTGGGAGAGCACTTGGAGATGCAGTGAGATAGCTGGACCAGTGGTCACCCAGTGCAGCACTGAATCAGACACAACATGAGTGCCTGAGATGTTTAGGATATTAGCACAATATTCCTCAATGCTGCTAGGCATCTGGCATTACAGTAAGTCTGGTAGGCAGTATGTCAATTAAAAGCTTAATGAAGTTCAAGCTGAAAGTCAGTGGATGAAATCCTAGGGATGGAGGAGTGGGAGAGAGATATATACAGGCAAGCATGGGTGGAAATGCTGAGTATGTCCACTCTAACCCATGGAGAGGTGTGTGCCCCTGTTATGGTGCACAAGGGAACATGATTTTTCCAGTTGCAACCCATAACAGGGTACCAAAACTGCAAGAGGAAGCACAAATATCCAGGGATCTGGCACACCCTGGAAAATGGGCAAGTGAGAGAAACTGCACACAGCAGGGAAGCAAACATGCTGGTCACATTCTGATGCATAATATCCCCCAACTAGTCAACACAGCCGGGACAGTAATTCACATTTCCTAAACCCATGTGCTGATCTCCTGCAGTGGCTGCTAAGTAGCTGGCTGTAACTCCCAAGACAAAAATGTTATTGATGGGCTAAAACTGGCTGCACCTGATTCACACAGGGAACCACTTTAGGAAATGTCCCAAACCTGCTGAGTCTACCAGAGGAATCCCTCTGACTTCAGCAGAATTTGGAAGAGCCCTGAAAGTGGTCTCCAAATACTGGGAAGAAACTTTAAAGCACCTCTGAGGAGATCCTAAGAAGGAGAGAGGTAAGCCTTAGCAACTACAGAGTCTGCTGGAAAAGTAAGTGTTATCCTATCCTATCCATGAGTTTAGGTCAAAGATAGCAAATATTCTCGATTTGATTGATAAATTTATTTGCAAGTTGCAAAAAATCAATCACTATCGGCTAAATATATTTTCATCAAAGAGGATCATAAAGCAATTCAGAAACTTTCTGCAGATGTCTTGATTTCTCATCCAGTTGCTACTCCTGAAGGGGCTCCACTGGAGAAGGCTGAGGTTACTCTTTCAAATTGTTAGCCACTCACTTGAATGGGTTGATAATTATTGGTATCTTTTAAGAATACCATGACTACCAGCTCCTGAATCTCTAGGTATGTCTAATAGCAGAATTTCAGTATTACACAGAAGGCTTTCACCACCAAAACACATTTTAAAACAACAGCTTAGCTGCACAATGAATTCTTCATGTAAAACACTGATGCCAGTGAGTACTGTGTTATTAGTGTTGCAGTAAATGTTGAGAAGTGGGCCAAAGAGAACATAGTGAGGTTCGACAAGTCCAAGAACAGGGTGCTGCACCTGGCTCTGGGCAATCCCCAGCATAAGTCCAGACTGGGAGAAGAACTTGTTGAGAGCAGCCCTGAGGAGAGGGACTTCGGTGCTTTTGTGGATGAAAAACTGGACATGAGTCCACAGTCTGTGCTTGCAGCATCCTGGGCTGCATCAAAAGAGGGAATGGTGGCCAGCAGATTGAGGGAGGTTATTCTCCCCCTCTACTTGCCCTCATGAGACTCAACTTGAAGTACTGTGCTCAGGTCTGGGGTCCTCAGCACAAGAAAGATGTGGACATGTTAGAGTGTGTCCAGAGGAGGGCCATGAAGATAATCACAGGGCTGGAGCACTTTTCCTGTGAAGAGAGGCTGAAAGAGTTGAGGTTGCTCAACCTGGAGAAGAGCAAGCTACAGAGTAACCTTACAGAAACTTTCCAGTACTTAAAGGGGGCTTATATAAAAGAGAGAGAGATACTTCTGACATAGGCACATAGTGACAGAACAAGAGGGAACATCTTTAATCTGAAAGAGGGAAGATGTAGATTAGATGTTAGGAAGAAATTCTTTACTGAGAAGCAGGTGTGGCATTAGAACAGTTGCCCAGAGAAGTTGCGGATCCCCCATCCTTGATTCAAGGCCAGGTTGGATAGGGCTTTGAGCAACCTGGTCTAATGGGTGGCACTCCTGCCCATGGTGGGGATGTTGAGACTAGATGACCTTTAAGGTCCCTTCCAACCCAAGCCATTCTATGAATTTATGAATAGATCTAACATATTTACTCTGCTTCACTGATAATTAGTGTAACCAGAGCCATTACAAAACTATGAATCAAGTGCCCTGACTCGAGTCCCTTCATGGTCCTTCACTGGAAAATTCATTAAGCAATAGTCCCCTGAAGCCACTGAAATGAACCACATGTTTAAAACTGCACACACAGTCACTGGGTAAAGGTTTACAAAACAAGGAGAAATTACTTCGTCATCTAGAGAACAGGAAAGTCTGTAAAACACCAGAGTACTCTCTACTCATACAATAGTTTGCACAGAAAACAGACTTCTTCATTACACTTGTGATCTAAGCGGTTGCTCTTCAAATGAGATTAAGAAACTTAAGAGATTTTCACCAGTGGGACTCAAACAGCAGGACAGTATCCCTAGTGCAAACATGCTCCTGCAGTACACTATCACCCTGGAGCATGCTCATGCTTTTTCCTCAGCACTACTGACTTTCTTGTCTGCTCTCTCCTTGTAGTTTCTTTGTTGTCATCTGCTTCTTTTCACAGGCACGGAGCTCTAAACTCAATATTCAGACCGTGCCCAGCACCCACGTGGCCAGTCCGTGAGTCCGCGCTTAGCCCTGTGCACTGCATGTTTGGATCACTCATACCTCCCTCCTTGCACCTCTTCTACACATGAAGATTTTCCAAATAAATGTAAGAAACAATCAGGTTCACTCCAGCTTCAGTGAAGTTTGAAACAACTTCATAAAAGGACTGAAAACCAGAAACATAAGGATTTGTCTGTCATCCATCCAATCCGAGTTGTATTTTCATAAATTCTTATTTCAGATCCTGTATGGCACAGTCTACACATTTAAGACACAAATTCACATGCAAATTTTACCATATAACTACTATTCATGGTAACAGTCCAAAAATGATAACTTCCATTCTATTACATGATGTTCCTCCCAAGACAGTCACTGACAACTGAAGCCAAATCTCAGATTCATGAAAGCAAAAGAAAAAACAAACTGATTGCAAGAAGTGTTTGGCACTGTCTGCTCTGACCACTTATGACTGAATGCAAATTTTCAGGACTCTCCAAATTTCAAGGGCTCTCTGGACAGCACTGTGATAGCACACATAAAGAAAAAGGTTCACTGGGCAGTGCAGACACCTACCACCAACTTACTCCCCTAGGCTCCCTGTATGGTCAAAAAAAGATATGGTCCATGTCATCCTAAAGTACATTTCCACTGTCAGATAAATGACACTAAAATTACTTACCTCATTAAGCATTGCCTTGCACACTGCACTACAAACCTCCAAAGTTAGATTAAATGAATCCTATCCATGGTATCTGTGAGAAACATTTTGCTTTCTGCAATTTGCTAGAGGACTTTTGTCTGCCTGGCTTCACCATGACATCTCCTGTCATTGGTAAATAACTGATTTATTTAGAATTAAATCATGCTGATCAGAAAAGAAATGCAGAAATCAACTGGTGCAGAAAGTATCAGCAAATCTCAGAAATGACTTGTCTTTGACTTCAGAAATCACACCAAGTTTAATTTTCTAAGCCCTAAGCTGCTCCTGGTGATGATCCCACTCCCACAAGACCAGCTCATCCTCCAGCATTGAGAATGCCTTATTTCCCAGAAGCAATGAAACCCTTTAGCACATGGAAGGCCCCTCCTTGTGCAGAGAATGGGATTTCCTAGGGGGAGTCTCTGGCTTTGTCTTGAGAAAACTCAATCATCACCACAAACCTTATTCCAGCAGGTGCACAGCACACTATTGCAACCTGCTGTACACAACTAGAGCAGGAACAAATACATAATATGACATCAAACACAAATAATGCACTACGATTGTTCTTTGCAGTGGATTTCTGAACACAGCCATTCACTATTCAAAACTAAAAGACAATTGAAAATAACAGAGAGAACATCAAGCATCCTGAAGATGTTCTCGGCCTCTCTCTGCCATTAGAAACTGCTGTTGTGCACTTGTGTCCCAGAGAAGACAAATCAAGGCACTGTCCTAATTCCTGCATGGCTCCCCTGTCTGAGCAGGTGTACAAGGTTCACAAAACAGGACATCTCCTTTCCTGGTACAGCTGTCCAGGTATTTTCCCATGCAACTCTCATATCAGGCCCAGGATCTGATCCCTCACAAGTGATCTTTTCCCTTCTTTCTCAGAAGCCAGTCCCTTGCTTAGGGAAATCCCATTTCAATGGGACATTTGACACTCCTCAAGCCACTGGTCCTTAGAAATGCAGTTCAACAAAGGTGTACATGGGCAGCAGAAAAGGCAAGGAAGTACATACACCAAATGACACAGCAGTGTGACATAAATACCATAATGCAGCACCACGGATAAAACTCCAAGCTCTTCACAATTCCTAGTTACCCAGGAACTGGAAAGCATTTCTAAATGCAAATTTGCATGGCACTATTTTTATACACTTCAAACAAAAAATTCTAAAAAGTAATTTTTTTTACTCACTCTTGAGGATCTACCATTCAGTTTTTTCTGATGAATATTTCACAGCTGTGTCTTGCAAGGCAACATCTGGTGAAGGACAACAGGGATTCCAGCTTCAATCTTTTCCAGTGCTGATGGCAACGGTGAGTCTCTACCACAATATGGTACAGTGCTCCTGGATGAGGAGAAACAAATCATAAATAGAGTGTCAAAGCAGAAATACAGAAAGTTAATACCAGTGCTTTTTGCAGCATTCAGCTGTCTGTACAGACCTGGGCAAACCCAGACGTTTCCTCCTGAGGTTTACATACCTGCTTCCCACTATAAACAAAACAAGTTCCAGCCATAGCTCTCCAGTTTGTTCTCAGCTAACTGATCTCTGAAAATAAAACTGTGCACCTCTCACTGCTTTGTAAGAACAACAAAAATGAGACAAAGACCTCCATATCTTCCCCAAAATCACATGACTAATCAACAAAATCAGGAAAAGGACAAGTTCATGACAGTGTTCACAATTGATGGAAGTCACTTGGCCTGCATGAACTTTTGAGAGCTGCAAACTGCTAAGGATAAACAATCTCTCTTGATCTCTGAAGCAGAAATGATTGCTGAAATGCCAGTTCAGTGACTTCAATTAGAAAATGCTGTTGGAAGACCTTACCATCCCTCTTTCCTACTAATTAAAATCTCCAAATAATTTAGCTGCTTTTCCTATCCTTTCTCCTAATGCATTCAGATCAATAGATGTGTTTATGTACAAAACCTGACCTTATAATATATAAAGGCATTGGAAAACTAAGTATTAGTTATGTTCGTGACTTGACCTTTTGGTATTGTTTTGCTGACTATGTCATCAATGACAATAGCATTGTCTTGCAAATACACCTTTCTGTTTCATTTTAATTAGAAATAACGATTGAAATATAAAGAACTAAATAAATAAACTGTATCTAAACTACAGGTAGACTATTAATAGTCCTGTTCAAGATGGTGTGCAAACAGACATAGCCTAAATTTAGAATCACAGAAACAGAAATTGGAAAGAGATCTCCAGAGCTCATCTAATCCCTTCTCACAGCTTGGATGAAGCTTTACACTTCTTTTATTTAGGAATAAATGGTGTACCCTGAAAACAGGTTCCCAAAACATCTCAGAGGTGGTAGAAGTTCCACAGATTATGTGCTGTTACAATTGCATGTAGAAACTGGAAAAAGAAGAAGGTTTTTTGTTTTGTTATTTTTTAAAAACAAAAATAGAAACATTAGTGCTGTAAACCTGATTGAGCCTAATTCAAGTTAAATTTGATTAGCTGTATCATTCTGTTCATCTCATCAGGTTCAGCAGCAACACAGCTAGTGGGATTTCCCTCGGGTGCCTTATCTCTTATCTATACTCTCTCAAAGCTCTATAGTAACAGTCATAACTGTACATCCACGGGCATCACAGGAAAGCAAGAGGGATGTGCTGAGTGAGGCTTCCCAGGCAGCACCGTGGATGTTTTCAGGTCATTCTCCCTGGGCACAAATGTTTGTGTTGAAACAGGCCAAGGAGGGAACTGAAGGCGACATCCTGAATCACCAGAGGGTGCAGTAAAGATCTCAACAACAAATGAAAGATGAAAAATCACCACAGGCTTCCCCAGAACAGCAGCAGCAGGAAAAAAATCGCACACTGCCAACATCAGTGAAGCATACTTCAGTTACAGATGCAGAAATTATAAGACATAAATTCTGGACAGAGTTTTAACAGTACAAAGTATACAATAGAGATGGATGCAGAAGAATTTGACAAGTTTTAAGTACAATGTGGTCACAATCACCCCCTTCCAGTATCTAAAGGGGGCCTACAAGAAGGCTGGAGAGGGCCTTTTTTATAAGGACATGTAGTGACAGGACAAGGGGGAATGGCTCCAAACTGAAAGAAGGCAGGTTTAGACTAGATATTACGACAAAATTCTTATTAAGAGGGTGGTGAGGCACTGGAACAGGTTGCTCAGAGAAGTTGTGGAAGCCCCATCCCTGGAAATGTTTAAGGACATGTTGGATGGCACCTTGAGCAACCTGGTCTAGTGGAAGGTGTGCCTGCCCATGGCAGTGAGGTTGGGCTGCGTGATCTTTAAGGTCCCTTCCAACCCAAACCATTCTATAATTCTATTCATTAAAGAGTTTCTTAATAGGAATCTGAGTGGTAAGAAAGAGGATGCTGTTGTCTAAATGATCAAAAATACATAATTGCCGGTGATACTTTGGAAAATAAGAAAAAAACCCTGAAGGTTATGGGATAAAAAAATATCAGCTAACATTACCATGTCCACAAGACTATGTCAGAAAGAAAGACAGGGATTTCTGGCCCAATACAGATGACATTGAGTGCACAGCAACACAGAGAAGTCTTCAGCATAGATGCAAGAGTTGAGCTGATAATTATCTTAAGATAATCGCATCCACAAGGCACAGAAAACAAAGACAAATGACCAAGGGAACAACCTCAGAAAACAACTACCAAAAAGCTGGTCCTGGGAGGATCCTTCAAGCAAATTGCTGATGTGGCAGAGGAACCTGAAGAGGACACAATCAGAGAACAAAACATGGGCAAGATTTCAAGCACAACATCACAGACTGCAGGCAGATGACAGCTGATGTGAGACTGAGGAGGCAGTGCACATTGTAACCTTTGGAAAGCAAGAGGTCAGTAAAGACGCTGCCCAGAATAAAATGTGCAAAGCTGGGCTGGAAAAGGCACTGGTGCATGAAACAATCACACTCCACCAACAACTACTGACAGCATGTTGAGCAGTGAGGGGAAGAAGAGAATTGCAGAAGGTATCTGAAGTGCAAATGTAACTGGTGATGGCCTGGACCTTTTTCCAAGCTGGAAGGGGTTCAAAAAAGCTTATGTTGCTAGCAAAGCCAGAGGAACAAATGGTGAGAGTGGATACTAATAGAAGAGGTAAAAAAGCAGTGAAATGGTACATGATCAGCAGGGCAAGTGGAGGGATTAGCAAAAGAGGGCAGGCAAAGAACTTATGCCTTTGCTGAAGAGTGAAAGGCTTTTAAGAAAGCAGAAGAGAGTGCAAGGAATGAAAAACCTTCTTTTGCCAGTATTCTCTTCAAAACAATTTCTGTGTTCTACAGAAAGGGAGAACTGGACAGAGAAAAAAGGGAACCTCCCAAGGACAAGCCTATGCTGCCAAAAACCTCACTGGGGCTGTAGAGTAAACATTTATAATAATTTATTACATCCTTATAAACTGTCATATTTGGTTAGTGCATGTGATTTAAGAAACATACAGGTATTTGCTAAAATGCACTCCAGTCCATTTAAGAGGAGGTATTTCTAAGTTTCTTTAGCTGGGAAAAGAAGGTTTATGTACTCCTGGTTTTTGTATCAGTCATGCAAGTCTTTGTTAAGGAAGTTTATTATATACCATTCACTTAAAAAACCAACACTGTAGTTGTGACATATAAGGAAGCCAATTCTGACTGCTGGAAATCAACAACAAAACTTCAATTATCCACAGTAAGACAAGAATTCGAGTTTAAGAAAGTGTGACTCTAAAACACTAATAAAGCTGTCCTCATCTTTGAACTGTTGCTACGAGTGTTAGGCATTTCACTTCAGATTAAATGTTGCATCCATCAGATGTGCAGAGTTCATTTGTACACTGTTTGCACATAGAAAAACATACAAATCTGTACAAACCTCTTTTTAGCAAAACCCATTATTTTTCATGCATATTAAATATAATTTAACAGCATAAATATTAGTTATTATATTGTACAAAAGCAACAGTTCCTCTATAGAACCATCAATTAAATATACTCATATACATACATTTAGTTAATAGAAGGCAAAGCATCTATTTCACTACCTTTGGAATATAAATATGTTGAGCTCCACTATTCACCTGGTGTACCTGGCAAAACATTGTAAGTGATGTTGGAAAATACACTGAGTTATAAAACAAGGACTGATAAGGCTAGACAATGTTGATAACAATGCTGTGACTATTATTTAGATTTTATTCTTTTAAATCCAAGGGACACAGGTTTGATTTAAGAGCTGATTTGTCAACATGATGGCATCTTAGAAAATTAGCCATTCACTGAGAGGTGATCTGTTTTTCCTCAGTACTGAGACTGAATAAGGTGGGGGATCTACCTTTCACAATCATCATCATCATCAGTCAAATCCTATGTTTGCAAAACCAACCTAGACCCTTCTTGAAATGCATTTGTTTTACTTTCTAATGGTGGCAAATCTTTGGTCTGCAGTGCTAGAGAAACAGAAAATGAGCAATGCTCCCCCCAAAAAGACCAGTCTTACTGAGAAGTGAGTTGCAATTAAAGCCTTCCACACAGTGGCCATAAAAAACAAACACAAAATACATAGCACATGCAGGAGCAATTTTTTTCAACCTGTTCTAGAGAAGGGAGGCAAAAGAGAGCTGGCACTGTACTTTATAATACATTTGAGGAGCAAGCACTCATAAAGTGTTTAGTCCTTCACAGATGGTGCTTATATTATTAACTAAGTCTCTCCAAGCTCCAGACAAAAGCAAAAACAGATGCTCTATTTCTTTGAGATGTTTTTGCAAGTTTAACCCAATGCATTGGGGACATGCCTGTCTCTGGCTGCGCACCCCGCAGAGCTGCACTGTTACACCTCATAGAGAGCTTTGTCTGGGAAAAGATGATTTGTCGGTGCAACACTGGACAGAAAAAGTGGCAGACCTAGCTGGGCTGGTCTAACACCATGTATCAGATGGTTAGTGTCTGAAGAGTATTCAATAATGTGCACTATCAGGGCACAATATACTGAATTTCTTTCAAGATGACTGGACTTCACTGTTTGTGTAAAGAAAACTGGACTGGGTGATGTTGCAGCAGCCCTCAGCAATGGCACTAAGATGAGACCACAATAAAAACCCCTCTCACACCAGGGCATGGTGGAGAGACAGAGTCTGCCCAAAGCCCCACTGTCATAGGTCATACCTGTTTTCATGCAGCAACATCCAGAGGGGGGAGATGGTAATTGGGTCTCTTTGTTCATTCAGTTTTTAATCTCTCTGTTGAGACTGACAACGGGGGAGACCATTAGTGTCAGCTCTGCTGGGACTTTCTGTTATTAAGGCTACTTAAGCTTTTCCAAGTAAATTGCATGTGTCAAACCAACAGCACACAGTGATGGGCAAAAAAGCCATTACACAACTGCTCTCCCTTTCTATTGATCCACCCAGGTGCAAGGGGGAAGGGAAAAGACAAAACCCTGGAGCCAATTCTTTGCAGTTCCGTGCTCCTCCCACTCATTATGTTCCTATTTTACACTATTTACAGGCAATACATTAGTCATTCCCTAAAATTCTTTCTCTTAACTGGAAGTTAATGACTGGGCATAAATGTCCCTCTCAAAGCCTTGCAATAGTCCCCATGCTGGTTATAGCTAGCCTAACTTAAACCTTATAAAAGATTTGGTTTAGACTAGTTTAATTTCCTTCTACAGTCAATGGAGGAAGAGAAACACAGGATGAGAGTCCCATGTTCTTTATAGCCCATTCCTCTAACCACAAAGGGACCTCACCTGTAATTTTCACACACCTCTGCTTAGATGGTGTGAACCCCATACATAACTACAAACTGGCCATCCATTAAAGAAAGGACTTTACTATGTCAAGGATGCCATCTGCCTACAGAAAGAGCTAGAAATTGTTTCTAGGCTGTCTTATAAACTGCAGTTACAGCCCTGAGCTCCCATCTGCAGGCTGCAGGATTCCCAGCATCTTTTAACCACCCTTTGTTTTCCTGTCATTTAGTATATTTAAAGCAGCAAAGCCATTCCTCATGCCACGCTGAGTATATCTAATCTTATATATGCAAAACCTCAAGAAGAAAATAAATATGATCCTTAACCCTATTATATCACAGGGAATTTTCTGTTAACTTTGATGTGGTTTAGGTTTCACTCCAACTCCTGATACCCACAGAGCTGTAAGACTTGTTATATCACTAATTAATTTAAATCTTTAGGCTACTTTTTTGGATCTTGGAACATTTAATCTGTGGATGTTCTTGATCTGTAACACAGCATGCTGAAGAATTCTTTCTTCTAGGTGTAATCCCTGTTATTAAAATCCATGTATGTTCTTTGAAGCAAACGGGGATGGCCAGCCTGTGATACAACTCCAAACCACAAATTTTAAAAAGAACAGTTCTTAATTCAGATATGTGTTCAACTGAATTGTAGCATTTCTCCATTTTAGCTTCTTTCTCTTTTCCTAGTTTCTTTACTGTTTTTCAGAAGAAAATCAAGTAAGAATGGGGGGAAACAGTAGAGGGGAAGTTTAAGCACATAGAAGTTCGTCAATTTAAAGTTATGGCTGCCAAAGGAATGCTAATTTAGCTAATTGCATAGCCACTGTAAGGCACACACATTACAACAGATACTGCAACAGCCTATGATGCACAGACACCAGAGAACTGTTACTGTTCTTGCAGGAAAAACATTTATGAACTTACTGGCTTAGTTTATTTTTCTGTGTTTAAGTACTTCATGAGGAACACAAGTAGCTGTGTCACTGTTTCATTAAGTACCTTGACATTTTAGCTACAAGTTTCTAAGAGATTTATGCCCCTCCATCCAAAAGGGGCAAAAAGAGAGGCAAAGATGAACAAAGGGCTCTGGAGCAATATGACCGTGGGAATGAGGTGCCCTCCACATGAAAACAGAGGAGCTCTTTAGACAACAGAATGCTTAGCCTATGAAATGTCACTGATTCAGCTGCCTGTAAAATATGGGGAGTTTTAGGACCACCATGTATAGGGAAAAAATGAGCCAGCTGTTAAATTTTCCCACTGGAAGAATCTGATGTCTGCACTGCACCACCTCTCTCCCTCACCACCATACTGGAACACAAACCACCACCGTATGGGACAGACAAGGGACTGGGAAGCTTATCGGCAGGTAGCTGACTCATTCTCCTCACACATTGCAGAGGATGTTTACGGAGACAGAGACAGAAGGCAAGCCACACTAGGCACCTAATTTGGAGATTTTGAACATCCTTTTGGAGGAAATACTTCCCTTTCCATTCACTCAATGAGGGTCCCAGCTAGACAGGTTGGTTTAAGAGTCAAATGTCCAAATTTGCATAGCCTGATGTTTCACTAACACCTGAAAGATGTCACAAGATTACTTACTTGGTTTCTCACATTCACTAAACCATCATGTTGAAAATATATTATCAACTACAGACACTGTTTTTCCTCACCTAATATAAACTAAAATACATACTTTCATAGATGTATGTGAGGGCAATCAATTAGTCCCATCTGTATTTTGGATGTTGAAACCCAAATATGGGATTCATCCTTGGTGGTGATTCCCACTCTTCTTCCACTGTGAACCATTTCCAGTCTTCCCACAAGAATCCAGCTCAGAGCAGGTGCACAGATACATCTGGACAGAGAGGCAGGTCTGTCAGGAAGCACACCCACTGTACTTGCAAGTACATATGAACTCAGTAGACTGCCTGCTTCCCATCTGTGGCACAAATAAAAGGGTTCAAACTCAGGTAACAACTGGATAGCTACAACTTGAATATTTGCAAAACAAACCCAAAAATGTCCCAAGTACTTTCTATTTTATTTCTTTTCTTAAGAGAAACTGGTAAGCACACTATTTAGTTCATCAGATCTTGCTAAAATGAATAGACACAATGAAGAAAATAGTGAGTAAAAAGGTTTGCTTTTCAAAACAATATTGCCATCAGCTCCAATAAAAACACCATGGGGGGGGCGGGGAAAGACAGGAGCTGAAAGGAAAATATTCAAAAGAAAAAAATATATGTAATTTAAAGTATTTTTGTGGGGGGTTATGAGTTTTTATAGATACCAATTACCTAACAAGGTTTTATTAGTTACATATGCTCTGAATATATATTTCTATAATATAGTCAAGTCATTATTTTTTTAAGCCATTTGTGCACATGAGAGAAAACAAGGAGACCCATATCACCCTTTGACATGAAGGTCTTCAACCACAACATTTGTCAAAGGCTTTACTCTAAAACTCTTACTAAATGTTTAAGGAAGCTTAACAGAGATACAGCCTGATTCCTGCTCCCTGCTCATCTGCACGGGAGGGCACTTTCCCTTTCACACACCGACACGGACGAAGCCTCTGTTGACTGAGATGTTGTAATAGATAGTGATAGATAAATGTTTTTGCAGAATGAAAGAGAAAGAAGGAAATCAAGTATCTCTGCAGTTCTTTGTCAGACTTTTCAATTTACTGATAGCAATAAAAACAAGAGCAATGATTTTAGGTGCCTCCAGGACCAGCATAAACTACATGAAATAAAGAAGCCAGACCCTGAGATACACTCTAGTTCTCTCCCACCTATTCAGGTTCTAAGGTGTTCTGATTGCTGCTGGGCATGCAGTAATGAAGAGATTTGATTCTTTATTCAGCCATAACATAAAACAATGCATATAATATAAAATAATAAAACTTCCTTGACAAAGGAGAACCATAGGGAATTTCTGAAAGTCACTCCATAAGCAAAAACCAGTGATTTCACAGCAGGCAAAAAGGTCAGTAAGAGGATTTAAATGTCTATATATTATTCACAAGTTAAGGTAAAAACCATTGTATTGATCATCTTGTTGGTACTAAAACCAAAATGAAAAATACTGACTTAAAGCTTTATACAAGATTATCCTATACCTGCTGTACCATCTCATTAAGAGGGAAGAGGGGCAGCAGCCAGCAGGTACCCAGGCTGTTTGCAGCTGTAGCCCATGGCAGAGGAACTGGGTGTGACCAGAGCAAAGCAGCACACTTACAAACCCACCCCAGCTGTCCAGGAAATAATTCTGAACATCTAAGCGCTATCAGTCAGCTGGGCTGAAGTTTTGGCATTTAGCCCCAGGAGTAAAGCTTCACACAACTGCAGCAGAAAAAAATATATTTCACCCAGATTTACACCTTCTGAAGGCAACTGCATGAGACCTGGGCTTTTATGTTCGACAAGAAGATTCCTTAGAGTTTTTTTGAACAGCAGACTCAACTAGCATACATTTGAGATATTGAGAGGAACTGATTTAAATTTAAAAACTAATTCTACATGTGATTTAAAATGCAAAATCTTGGTGTTTCTGGTAATGATAAAGACACAACAATTTACCACAAAATCTAAACTTTATAGTAAAATTTGACAGCTCTAATTTTTAAGCAAGAAGATACTGTATTTCCATAAATGTCTACTCAGTACAAAGAAAAGTATTAGAAAATAGTGAATTGTTTGGTATATTTTTATACACCATGATTATTACTTCTCAATCTTGTCCAGAGCTGGTTTTAGAGGAAATGGTATTTCAATTACAATGGTGAAAAATAGAGGTGTTTAAATAGTTTTATTCATTATTTCAAACCACATTAAAGACTAGTTCCAATACAAAAAAACCCACATAAAACATTTTTCTTTTTGATCTTTCACTGACTATTTGTTTGGGGGGTTGGTGTATTTGGGAGGATCGTTTTTGTGTTTTTAGCTCTAAGTACCCACTGTATGTCAAAGTATAATTTGAGGAAATCCAGCACCAGCTCCACTTTGCCACACAATCTTAGAAACACAAGATCAGCTAATAAGGTTTTGAAATCTTTCACATAGGACATATCAAGAAACTTTAAATGCAGTCAACAAATAAAATTCACATTAAATGGAGCATACATATACTAATAATATCTGATATGAAACAGTTAAAAGAACAACATTCATTAAAAAGGGTATTTCCAAATCAATCAAAAGACTTTCAAAAGAATAAAGATCAAAAGAGAAATGGAAAATATTTCTCAAATGAAGCTGCACATTGCACAGCAAACACCTGCACCATCACCACAGTCAGACACCTGTGTATGCATGTATGTGTGTATATATATATATTCACACATATATATGCACCCATGTGTCTATCTCTGTATGATACATCTCTCATATCTCTCATTAGATGCTTGCATCAAAACACACAAGGTTGCTACAGACCAAGGTTTATGAATGAACTACAGAGACTTTACCTCCTTGCCTTGCCTCAGAGCTGACAGTTCATCAGGGACATCTTGGCAGAGAGTGAGTTCCCCTGACCCTGTGGGGTCCTGAGAGCAGTGGCTGCTGTTCCTGCAAGGTCTCTTCTTAACATCTGGGGTGTCTGATGTCTTACTACCTTCCTCTTGATTTCCAGAGGCCCACAGTGCATTATTCCCTACCCAGCAGAGGGACAAGGGAGAAGCAACCTCTGTGCAGGATAGTTGAAGATTATATTTAGCCCAGTTTGATCCCTTCTCAGTAATAAGGGCAACAAAGAGCTCTGGCTCCAGTGGGGATGGGAAAGAAGGGTGCATTTCCCTGTGCGCCTGATCATACTGTAAGTAAACCAATTAATCCCCTCCTGAACTACTTGAGTTCCTCAAAGCAATTATTTTAGGAGACAAAGACATCAGCTAGTCTGTATTATCCATATCCAGACATGTCCATAAGGCCCTTGGATAAATCTCAGATATTTCTTTCCTGCTCTCACTGATAACCACTTAATGCACAGATTCACCTCTTGGAGTGCACAGGGTTACTTGCTTGTTTGGATGCCTCCAGCAGCCAAATCCAGCAGTCTCTGGATGTGTCAGGCAGTAAGCCCATAGAGGCAGGACTCAATGGAAAAAGTGACAGTGAGAAGGAAAATTATAGGGAAAAAAAAATAAAGATCATTTGAGGTTCCTGATAGACCTACAGTATTGTAGGAGCTGCACAGGCAAGCGATGTATGCTGCTCTTCTGTCAAAACTTTCAGTAGGGCCAAGCTTTTAACTAGGCAGACAAAAATTTGGTTGGAGGTGCTATTCACTGAGCCTCAGCATCACCAAAGCAGAGTACAGGAGGTTAAAGACAAAGTTCAGATGTCAACTGAAATTCTGTTTTGAAACTTCAGTCCTTCCGTGTAACATAATATCATATGAAAAGGGAGCAAGCAGCTCGGCTGCCAAAAGCTTGCCTAATTAGCGGAAATTTGTTTGCTTCACATTTCTTGAATTCCTTTCTTTTTGCCAGACAATTGACTAAGAAATACTCCTTTCCTCAGAGAAGCACCCAAGCAGAATAAATAGAACAACTAATATAAACTGGCAGCTGTAAATTAATCTATATAGTAGGCAGTCTGGAAGGCTTTGTTCCTTCCTACAGCTTTGTCAGCTACAAACCAGAGGAAACAAAAACAAGCCCTAATACTCATGCACATCCTCAAACTGTTCATTAAACAGCAGCACTAATACTTAATCTCGCCAGATGCTGGGATGAAACAAGCACCCCAGTCTCAGTGCACTGAAGTGTTGTTGTGCCAAACCAGAGCTGCTCCAGCACTGGCACAATGGTCTGAAAAACAAGCAGACACACACACACACACACAAGCACAAACTTGCAAGTGAGCAAGTCAGGTTCTTCCACTGCTGTCTGTGTTTCTTTCAAGGCTCTCACACTTTTTAAACCAGTATCATTTGAGCTTGTTACAGATTACAGAATAAGTTTATGTTCCATTTTTCCAAAGGCACCCCTGTGCCCTCAATTCCCATTCATGCACTCTTAATGCAAAATTTTGAGCAATTATACTTATTTTTGCAATATTTATTTTCATGTTCTTGTCAATTTAAAAGAAGCTGTACCTAAAAATAAGGACAGAGTCTGCACAGTAAAACACACTAATTTATCACCTCCTTGGTAAGGCAGAAAAAAAATTCAGCTGTTCTGTAGTAGCTAGTACAGTGCTTTGTTATTAAGCACTTTTTTCCCCTAAACCTATCTCAAACACATCATTACATCTTAATCACACTGCAATGACAGAAAAATAATTATCAAAACCTCTGATGAACAGTTTTGCAACTATTCCTTTAACACTGAGCTAGATATAAAATGTAAACAAAAAAGGCTTACTCTAAATGTTTATATTCAGGTGATGATATTTGTCTCAGAGATACATTACCCAACCAAATGTATTGTTCTATTCAACATAAATAGAGAAATATATTCATTTGAAGCATTCAGATCTGAGATCCTCCCAGGTTCTTCAAAGGAAAAGGCAAAGTCAGTTAAAGCAATTTGGGTTTTTTTTAAACTCTCTCTTGATTTATGGTGTCATATGGAGACAAAAAAATTATATATAGCTGTTCATATTGCATACTGCAGTATGCAAATATCATGGAGAAAAGCAATCAAAATAAATCACAGTCTTCTCCTTCACTGCCATTTAAATGTATTTCATCCAGGAAAGTAACCTCTCGCTGATTACTTGCAGCAGCAGTATCAGTAAGAGTGTGTCACAGCTCATTTGCCAGAGCTGCAAGAATGAAGCTCATTCTGTGCTAGAGACATTCCTCCACAAACGAAGTGAACAGGTGCTTGTAAAAATACCTCTTTATGAGATCTGACTTTTAGTTTCTTGATCTGTAGCACACTAGCAAAGAAAGTTACCAGTTTCAAGTACCCACTTAACAATGGATAAAAAAATAATACTGAAACTGAGTTATTAACCAGGTCAGCTCATACTGCAGTAGAATAAGTTTCTTAGAGAGGTGCTGGGGTGATAAAAGCTTTACTATGCTGAAACATCAAAAACAGAAGTAAAGCCAACTGAAAGGTAAAGGAAGGCATGTTATGGCCACTGCCACCTTATGATTTGGGGTGAATCCAGTACATTTTAGAGGTAGAACACTGCCAAGGCAGTGGACAGACATGCACTTTTCATTAAGAAAGCACTCACACAGCACCTGTCCAAGTACATTTGTCTCATTCACATTATTTTACCTGAACTCCTCTTGATCCTTATTTCTGTCAGATACTTGAATCACAAAAGAGCAAATCCACCAAGGCTGAGCATGAAGACCAACAAGGTGAGCAAAGTGAAGCTTTCCTTACACTCAGAATATATTTATATATGTATGTATGTGTATATATATATATATATGTATTTCATACATTTACATATATCAAATATATTTCTGTATGTATGTTTTAATCACAATACTTTCTATGCTCTACATTATGGTTTAGAAACATCTAAGGGGAGCTTTCCCTTCTGTTCTGTAACACCACTTACCACGCTGGACCTATAACTCTGCTCCAGGCACCTTTGGCACATAGTCCTACAGCAGCCAGGCTCTAGCCAGCTCCAAACCCTGCAGCCTCAAGCTCCAGCATCTCTGCCCTGGGGTAAGGCAAGCCCTGGCCACACTGGTCCCTCTGCCAACACTGCACATAGCCTGCTCACCATCACAGAATAAAGCTTCTGCTCCCCATGAAATCCCCTTCAGTAACAGCTGGACCTGAGATGTTTCTCCCCCAAGCAACACCCACCTTTCTGCATCAGCAGTCCATGCATACTGTCCCAGCACAAGATAAGCGTGTGTCCAACAGAGCTCGTTGTTGGCTTGGCTTTATGCTCACGTCTTGCGCTTGTGGTCCCACCCCAGCTGAAGGGAACTGCAGCAAGCCCCAAATGCCAGCCCTGGAGTGACCAGCAGCAGCTCAGCTGGGAGACAGCAGGGAGACAACAGCAGAAAAGCACTCCTGGAACTCTAATCCCGGGTGAACTGATGCATATATTCACACTGTCTGTGTCTGGAAGGACTACATCACTAAAAGTGGAGTAAACCCTGCATGTAAGTGCAAAAAGGGTTACAGCAAATTATCAACATAACCCATTCCTATCTGTTATTGTGCAATTCATTACAGGAAGGATTATATCCCCAGGGCACTGTGCTCTGGCCAAAACACACCACCACACCCCTCCCTGGAGTGCCTCCATGGATAATCAGTAGCAAATAAATATTCTGTCTCCTGACATGGTGCTGTCAAGTGCTAACAGACACAGTAGCTTGCAGGAACAAAACCATTTCCAACCTTCAGAGGGAAAAAACCCCCACAACTCCAGGTCACCACATCCCTCCACTGAAACATAAACACAAACCAAAATTATGTATAAACAGCAACTGTGCTCAGTTCTTGTACTTGTGTGTGTGCACATACATGCATGCATGTATATATACACTGGGCTGCTGTCTGTCAGTCTTCTACTAGCAGCTGCAGGAGGCAAATACAACCCCTGCCTAATCCCCTCTCCATGGGGGAAAATAGCTCATTTTACTACCTGAATGAATGCTATATACTTGCTTTATTTATGTGTATCATTAGGCATTCTTTTATCCATGTCATGAATGAATTGGGAAAGAGTCACTGATTTCTAATGAGGAAGAGCAAAAGGGCAGGGTAACAATAAAGGGACCCTGTATTAATCAAATGTCCAGCCCAGAGAGCAATACCAAGACCTTAATCTCTGTCTGGAAAAAGTGTTGCTTAAAGCCTTCATTCAAAGAAAAAAGGAGAGATTTCACGTGGCAGGTGCTACACTTGCTGTAGCAGTGTAAAACTCCATTATCCCAGATTTCTGGTGAATATTGGAAGAGAAAGAGGGAAAAGAAGAAAGGAAACAATACAGGCAGAAGCCCCAGTGCAGAGAGAAGTGGGAAGGAATAGGATTTCTTGCTGAATTCTCACATTATTATGCATTAACAAATTTAAACACAAAACACCACAGCGGGCCAATCTTGTTCCTCATCTGAAAGCAACTCAGATGAGGCCACACATTGTTCCAGCACTGCTCCCTGCATGACCAATGGTACTCACGCAGGACAGAGACAGAGCCTCACAAAACACAAGCCTGCCTAGCTCCATGGTGCAGTTTTACCTTCACATCCCTTGTGCTGTGATCTTGCTCTCATCTCTTCCCAAAACACAATGTTCCTGCCTCTTGGCTCAAGCACTACTGGCCTCTACTTTGCCCATCCAAAATCATGTTGGCACTGTTGGTGCAAAACTCTTTTCTGTGCTGCTCATGTAATCTAGAAGAGCCTTTGTATGCCTCTCTGCCTCATATACTTTCCAACTCATCACAAATCAAAGGAGAAAAATATGTCTTGCCTTTCTTGCCTGAGCTTCTTAATATCTCTCTGTAACAGTATCACTTAAGTCAGTGAAGTGTTCTGGCATAAAAATTGTGTGAAAAACTCTCAAAAATGACCTGCCACAGAAAACCTACCCTCTGCCTCTGCAGTATTAAAATAGATACTGAAGTGAGGAGAAGGAAAGCTCCTGTTTATTACTTATATTAGAAATTCATGTCTTACCTCTCCTGGGATGTCTCATGAATAACTGGAAAGGTCATGACAGACGAATAAGCATCACTGGAAAAGTGCCAAAGGAAAGGAAAAATCCTTTTCGTTCCTTTGTTTGTTTTTGGATTATGTTCAGGAAGATGCATCACTTCAGTACAATTCCCAAAGTGTTTCTTGCATCATAGCAGTCTGCAGCCTAGAGCTGGATTAACTAATCCTAACCATGCCAGTCTTTCATGGAGGCATCCAACACATTCAGAGAAAACTTTGGTGTTTGAAATACTGCTGTGGTGAAAAGTAAACCACTCAAAAGAAACAGCAAACCCCTTCAGGCTTGCTGCATGCAACACTGAAATAAAAAACATATAGTTTTCTTCTTTCATTCAGAGATGAACTACAAGCAAATAAAGTGGTGGGGCATGATTCCTAGACTTGGTGAGGCCTTTGCAGAGCCTAATCTTTCCAATTATCAGCTTCATAAAAACACACAAGTAACACTGACGTTTACATCTCACAGGCTAATCTCTGAGACCTACACAAATTTACAACTCTTCAGCTCAAAGCACCATGACTTCAGTGTGTCCATCGAACTGTACCAAATGTATTCCTCACCTTGCAGTTCTCAACTTTCACTGTTTTGTCTGCATGTTATCTTTCCTTCCCTAAAAGCAGTTTACTGTTTTCATTTAAAACATAAAAAATGTTTCTTCATCATTTTAGATAAAACTTTTATTAAGCATCTTTATACCACCAAAGTAATGGTGCAGTCATGCACTTCTCACACAATATGTAAATATTTGCCTTAACTCTCTAGGCCAGATACCCTTCCAAAGTCATGCCACAGTTTACAATAAAAAAATATCTGTAGCTACAGTAGTGGTAGGGTAACATCAGGAAAAATTACAAGAAAGTTCTGCTGAAGGTATAAACATTAATTATGTGAATATAGTCCGATTAAATATTCAGCAACAACTATACTGCAGCAAAAGAACTGCTTTATCTTCAGAAACTAAGACAACTATTCATTTACAAAATTTAGGTAATCAGACTTAGGTCATTGTTATCCAGTCCCATCTTACTGAGAGAAAGTCTAAAACTAACATGTTACAGACAACAATTTGAAGAGAAAAACTTCAGTTCTGAATTTTTCAGTTGTCCTTCAAAGTGAAAAATATTTCACACACCTCCCGAATATATGTACTGCACCAAAACTACTTGCAGACTTACTCCAAATGAGATGTGTTTGCAAGGCATCTGCTGCTGGAGATGCCTCTTTCCTTCTCCAGTACAGTCTTTGGAGTAAAAACAAAAAAAAAGTGAAAAAAAATTTAAAAAGCATGAATTTGAAGGTGTAGCAGTGGAGTAGGAAGGTTCTGTGTCCCAGGAAAAATGGAGTGATGTGTGACTGTGCCAAGGGAAGCTGTGATTGGAGAGGGAGGAGGGCACTGAGAGGGTGAGACATTGTACCCCTGGCTTTGTGTGGAGGACAGAAGAATTATACCCAATAAAACACTTTACTGGCCAGTAGTGGTCCTTGAGGTGCAAATGTGTTCAGCCAGAAAAATATCAGTTTCAACTGCCAAGTGTGCTTTCTCAGCCTCCAGACCACAGAGGGTTCATGAAAACTGCAAAAGGCAAGGAGGGCAGCCCACCAAGGCACCATGCCCTCCCTGCCCAGGGTGGGCTAAAGCCACTTTCAGACTTCATCCTGGTGAGAGGTGTATGGGCCTTTTGGGAAACATGGAGTAAAAGCCAAATACAGCAAGCAGATTCCAAGTGTTCAGGTTACTGAGATGGCTAAGATGATTCAACAGTGCAGTCTTGCTGGAATAGGAGTGTTTACACTCCTTGCTGTGCACTTGGCCACCCGCTCCTGGTGCTCCTTTGCTGCACTGCATGGCATGAAGCCAAAGCGGAATGTGAATACTCTTTTGATGGAGTAATGAAGGGGCCCCTCTATTATAGGACTGGCAAACTGGATATCACACATGAAGTGATGGTGAACTGATCATTGACATTCAGGGATCTTGGGACTATGACGATAAGGTTATGAAATATGTATGCATGTATGTATGGCCAAACTTCATGAATGCAGATTTGGGCAGGGCTCTCCCCACGTGGGTGTGCCCTTCCAGCCTGTGCAGTGGATTCTTTAGGTAAGGCACAGCGTGCACAGAACTGGCCCCACCATTTAAGTCCTAAGGTCCATCTGCCACGGCCGAGCGAGCTTGGACAGTGACAGTGAAGTCCTCGGGACTGTCACAGCACCCGGTACTAACCGGGGCTGACCCTGCTGAGCATCCCAGATGTGACAGGATGGGATGGCAGGGAGGCATTGAACTGCCAGGGGACGGTCCCCACTGAGACTGGAACTCAGGTCCTTGGGATTCAGAGTCCAGAGTGCTCTCCTTTACACCATGGGACCACCCCACAGGTTATGAAATATTGGCTCAATAACCAACCACAGTGAAAGCACTGGGAATCAAATGATTCAACCACTAGAAGCTGCTGTGCCAGGTTAAAAAAAGACAAGAGGTCCTCAAAATGCCACTGAGCAAACACATGATCCATAAAAGAGTCTATGTGTCAAATCTTGTGCAAGATTCCGGCCTCCCTGCCCAAAAAGCAGGCATCAGGTCCCATGCAAGGGTTTTCAAAATGAATCAGAACTCTCCAGAAAGAAACAGAGGAAACTTTGCAGGAAGGTGGCATGGGGCAGGGACGAGGTGCATGGCATATGGATGGACTATTCCTTGCCCTGTCTAAAAAATAATTAAATAAATAAAAATCAGGAAAAGCTGAGAGAAACCAGTTTAAGAACAAGCACAAGGACAACAACAGCTCTGAAACTCCTTGTCAAAGGATGCTGTAAATGCTCAAAGATTATGCAGAGTGAAGAAAAGCTGGTTTATCTTCTTTTTCTCTTCCCTAGCCATACACTCCTGGCCACTGTGTGAAGCAAGGAGGAACAGCTTTTAGTCCAGCTAAGCCAGCAAAGCCATTCATTTTCATGCCTTGTCTTGTTATCAAATAAAGCCCAAAAGATAAAATAAGGGAGAGATCAGGACATTTTGGAACATAATCTCAATTAAAATGCTCAACCAATGTCCCTACACTTGTTTAGGTTCATATTTATAAACTCGCTGAGAAGAGAGAAGACACAAAGTCTACAATGGAAGGTTAAGATTGTCGTTGAAAACGTGGAAAGAAGAAAAACTAAAATAATTGCAAACTGACATCCTGCCTTTACCACCCAGCAATAACCTGCTGAACAGCCACAAGTACAATACAAAATGGCAATAAGCTAACAAAACCCAAACAGCACAAAAGTCATCAAATATTATGTTGGCTCTAATGTTCCCCTTTGACAGGGTAACATACAGTAGGCAAAAAGAAAAACAGTTTATGCATCTGGAATTCAGTATGATGCCTTAAGATTTGTTATATATTTGTAGATTTTAATATAGCTTACAGTTTCTCACATTTAGAATAGCAGTTAAGAGTTACTAAAGCTCTTTCTCATGGTTTGTGCCACATTCTTGAAATTTTGTTTAATGTTCTTTTCAAGTGATGCCTCAGGGGTTTTTTGATTTTTGATTTTTTTTTTCATTTTTATAGATTTTAGAAGTACTTGTAACTGTAGTGAAAATGAAGATTTAGTGTGTTAATATTTCTGGCAACTAAAGTTCAGTGTTTACGTATTCTAACCCCTATCCCATATCAATGTCTAAAATTCCGTTAGTTATTTAGACTTCTTTTCAAGGTAGAAGGCTGAATAACATCTTAAGGCCTGTGCTATGAGACATAAACATAAGCCAATGAACTCGAAACCAGAACACTGGAAAACCTCCAACATGTGCTGAGGAAGAGAAGGATGATGAAAAGAGGGTCCCACTTTCCCCCAGACTCAAATCCTGATGGGGTGTGCTGGGGACAGGACAGAGCTGAACTGAGATGTGTGAATAGGGGATTAGGTGAACAATATTATAAAAACCATGGAAATCAGAGTTTGAGCAGAAGGGCATCATCATGTATTCCTTAAGGCCCTAAGCCTAGACATTAAAGAATACACCTTTATATCTTATCCCACACTAACTTGGCTCAGAGTCCTGCTTTCTGGGGTCTCTCAAGGTATCACAAGGAAAGAGATTTCAGCAGGGACATTTCGTTTGGGACACATGCACCCCACCTGGGGAGGTTCTGCACACAGACAAGTCTCGGGTTGGATGTATCTCAGGTTGTATGCTAATTAATTAGTGTTATAAATTTGTAAGAATGCTATACTGGGTGTGAACCCATGTATTTTGTTGCACCTGAGAGTGCTTTCATTAAAGGACCTGCTTTCTATTTTATCTATACTAATATTGTCTGGAAAGTTCTTTTCTTCCATTTTAGGCAACAAGTAAAGCTTTTAACACTGACACAGGAACTGAGGAAATACAACCTATGGGTGCAAGATAGGTGCCCAAGTGGTTTAGAAAATCAATAGCTCCACAGTCACCGCAGACAGTTTCATAGAATCATAGAATCGATCGGGTTGGAAAAGACCTCCGAGATCATCAAGTCCAACCCTTGGTCCAACTCCAGTCCATTTACTAGATCATGACACTCAGTGCCACATCCAATCTCAGTTTAAAATCCTCCAGGGATGGTGAATCCACCCCCTCTCTGGGCAGCCCATTCCAATGCCTGATGACTCTCTCTGTGAAGAATTTTTTTCTGATCTCCAACTTCAATTTCCCCTGGCAGAGCTTGAGCCCGTGCCCCCTTGTCCTATTGCTGAGTGCCTGGGAGAAGAGACCAACCCCCACCTGGCTAGAACTTCCCTTCAGGTAGTTCTNCTGCCTGGCTGCTCTCCAGCCACTCTGTGCCCAGCCTGTAGCGCTGCATGGGGTTGTTGTGGCCAAAGTGCAGGACCCTTATCAAACTGTCCTGCAATTTCTAATAGGCTCCTATATATGTCTATTCTGGGTCCAGTTTTGTTCAATGTTCCCATTTGAGATCAAGGGAACAGAAATGACACTTGTGAAATCTGTGTCTAACATCAGAATGGGTAAAGTTTCGAGTCCTTTAGAGAGAGACAGACCCATTTTTCAAAGTCATTTCAAATTGCAGACATGGTCTGGAATAAAGAAGATGCAATCAATAAAGTGCAAAGTTCCACACTTAGACAGGAACACAACTCTACAAATGCAAAAATAGGAATGAACTGACTAAGCAGCAGTACTGGATTAAACCACCTGTTAACACAGCGGAACAAAAACTAAATGCAAATAAAGAACAAAATGCTGAAGGATAAAAGATACATCTGAGGCTGGACATGTTAGTAGTGGCTAGAAAACTGCAGATTCTCATGGGCAAAGGAAGAAAAACGCAGAGTTTCTTTAATTTGAATAAGATATGCCAGTGCGACTTCGATTGTGAATCAAAACCAACTTTACTAAACTAATGTAAAAAATAAAGTGATACTGTTGTAAAGCAACCCTTGTTTAATTCATTTAGCAATAGCTCGATAACGAAATCTTAGGTTACTTACCAAATTTGCTCATGTTCCTCTGGATCTCTTCACCTCAAGAATGGGACAAAGTGAAGCATGAACACTGATAATGTGTATTTTTCACTTTATTCACTTTGAATGTGACCACTGGACAATATTAAATTACAGTAAACCTCACCAGTGAGTTTACTCTTGGAGAGAA
Source organism: Sakesphorus luctuosus (assembly GCA_013396695.1). Classification (NCBI taxonomy): domain Eukaryota; kingdom Metazoa; phylum Chordata; class Aves; order Passeriformes; family Thamnophilidae; genus Sakesphorus; species Sakesphorus luctuosus. The sequence continues at coordinate 143,469 of VWZD01004215.1, read as the reverse complement.
GCAACCACTACATCATCCCATTTTTGCTAAACAAATTACTTTAAAAATGTGTGTGAAAAGCGGAGCATTTGCAGCTGCTAACTGGAAACTGAAGGAAGAAAAACAGTCTGAGACAAGCTGTGAACCTCTCTGGTGTTTACTCCAAACCAGCACAGGTCTTGCCATTTTCTACAGAGCTTAACAACTTTGCAGAAAGAAATTTTAACCACCTTTACATGAGAAAACTGAGTTTAGTGTGCCTTTGATGTCACAATGTGATAGTTTTGATCCAGACCTTCCCTAATAACCAGTTGTAACTAGGGAAAAGCCCATCTCCTAGGTATTCCACACTTGTTTTCTTTTTCATGTAAGGAGGGAGTATTAACTAGGAGAGATAGGAAGTTGTGGTCTTCTCCTTCTGGCAAGGGTTGGGAGAAGGGAATTTGCTGCTTTCAGTCCATTGTCAGAGCCAGGGAGGAGATCAGAGAGAGAATGTGAGAGAGGGAGAGAGAGCGTGAGAAAGAACTGGAGTTTTTCTGAGAGTTGTTGGTAGGATTGCATTGTGCTGGTTTGCTCGGGGGGCGGGTGGGGGTGTCTGGTAGTGCCTATTTGTTCTGTTTTGTCCCTTTCTTGTCCCTATTCCTCCCCTTGCCTTTTCCCTTTCCTTTCCCTTTTCCTATCATGGATGCAGATTGTAAATATATATATATATATACACACATATATATATAATCGTAAACATTTAGAAATACACATATATACTGCGAATTAATTCAGTTTCTTTCAAGTTTTTTTTTCCCCTTTTCTTTCCCCTGCTTCGAGGAGTGGAGGGAGAAGGAGGGGCAGCTCGGGGGCTGGGAAGCCAAAACAAAACCAAGACACAATTAGAAGAAGTCAGCATACAGGATTACTGTATTTATCACCATTAAAAATCTTAAAGTATGAAAAACTCCCTTTAGCAAGCTGTCAATTGCCACACTTACTGCAGTGGAATAAGGTGCTCTTGTACTCTGATTATTAAAGCAAAATGTGTATTTCCCATTTAACATAATCCCTTACTGTCTACACCACACTATTTGCACAACACAGTTGGTGACATAAGGGAATTTTCAATGAGCTGTCAAAAATACTTTCTCTACTTTAGGAAATATTCAATCTCTAAATATAATGGTGCACACAATTATATACATTGGAAATAATTGTGAAGTCCCTATTCTCCATGGACAACAACAGTGATATGTTCTGTAGTCTTTCTTAAAAAGTATTATATCTATATCTCACCATATTATTATTGAGCATATTTATGATATCAGAAGAACCAGTACCCTGCCTATGTTACTATCACGATGGAAGGCATTATGGAGAGCTGGGTGAACACGTACACCAGAGCAGTTCGAGAGTGGCCAGGCCTGAAGCAAACCAGACCATTTGAGAAGAGCTCAAATTAGGAGTACAATGAGAACAGGAAGATGAAAAAGTCAGACAAACAAACAAAGAAGTAATTAGACACAGAGGTAGCTGGGTCCAGAGATGTGGCCAGAACAGCTGTATTCCAGTCTCACGTTTGACAGCATAGTAATGTTGAGAGAGTCACTTAATTTTCCTACACTTCTGGTTTACAAGCTGTAGAGATGCTGATCCCAGATTTACTGTGACATACAGTGGTACTGAAAGAAATAATGCACTACCATTGACACCAAAGTAACTTTCTTAGAAGCAACATAAAAGACGAAAATAGAGTAAGGGAAAAAACTGTATGGGAGGGAAAGGACAAAATAAAGAGGAATGCAACAACCTCCCACCCCTCACCCCCCCACCCCAAAAAAACCTGAAATGAGGAGTTTACAACAGAAGTTTGAAATTGACTCTTTAACTCAAGATTCAAAGTGTAAAAAATCATTCATGTTTCTGAAATACAGGTTTCCATTAAGCCTAAGGCAAAAACTCTGCATCCCAATAAAAAGCAAGCCAGCCTCTTCTTTACAGTTTATACAAATAAGTATGTAAAAATAAGGGGTGTGTTTATTTGAGTAATATTATTCAGGATCCTCATACGGACCAATAACTATGAATCAGGACACATGTTCTAAGAAAACAGCATATTGAAAAAAAAAAGAAGGGCAGCACAAAAATTTACTGATTTGCTTTCTGAAGACACATTATCGAATTGTCCATGTGGCAAAGATTTCTGCTGGCCAAAAGACACCTCCAATTTCCCCAAGATTCAGCCACTTATTTTCAGGAAGAAAGGAACACTGTGTGAATGTCCTGAATATTGGCTTTGTTGGCTCAGTCTTCTGCTTTGAATGGAGCAGAGATTCATAAGCAATGCAATATCAGAAATGACTAATGCTACTCAAACTAACATATGCCTCTATTTTTACACTGTCCTCCATTCTTCTGCCAGATGCTTCTCTTCTTTCACTTCATCTGCTTAATGAAGCTCAGCTATTTAGGCCCCAGTGCTTTGATTTTAGGGAATTATGTAAGATATTTTACAAAAATACATTATCATTTTTATTAAGAAGATGACTGACTGCATCAATTTTTTTGAAAAGGTAACATTTACTTTATCTGTTTAAAAAGATATTCAGTGGTGCCAATATCTCAGCTTCCAGAGACCGAAACCAGACACAAACCTCCAGCCAGCAAATTGACCACCTGAATTAAACAAGCACAGGACACTTACTGCAGATATGGTCATGCACATGGAAGTGTACTTGATATTTCATCCCCATTTTGCATTGACAAAGAAATGACAATGTAATATGGATGATCTAACAGTCTGCAGGTCTGGATGTTTATCTAGGATCCCAGTGTACAGGATTCCAGACCTGTGGATGGCTTGATCATCCTGGGATCCCTCTAAATCTCAGTCTGTTATTTTGCTTACTCATAGTGAATTGGTATACTTGTAAGACCCCCTGAAACCACTCACTCTGCCTTTATGCTCCCATCATACAAAATGAATTTAAATTGCTAACTTGCGTGACCTTATCTTATACCCTGTTAAGTGATTAATTTTTAATTTGCTTTAATTGAAACACAGAGGAAGGAATATGAAAGTTAAAAAGCAATATAAACCAACCATTTCAAACTCCTATTTATTACTACACTCAAGGGTGCAATTCATCTACCTTGAGGAAGCCAAAAAAGAGTGGAAGGTCTCATTTTGATATTTTCTGGTACAGTAAGGACCATTGTGATACAAGCTGAGTGTAACAGTCAAAAAACATTGTGCCACTCTGGGTAGAGGAGTTACAGAGCAGATGCAACCTCCATAAGGAATCCTCACAACCCACCATCTGTCTTATACAGAAGACAGTACCACCACTTCCAAACAGAACGGAAGAGGCAAGGCTGGAAGTAACTCACAGCTGCAAGTGCTCAGGATCAGTGCCAGAAGCTGTTGCTGCCCCGCAGTGTAAAAGAAGTGGGTCCAGAGAAGAGCAACAAGGCTGGTGAAGGGACTGGAGCACAAGTCCTATGGGGAGAGGCTGAGGGAGCTGGGGTTGTTTAGCCTGGAGAAGAGGAGGCTCAGAGGTGACCTCATCACTGTCTAGAACTACCTGAAGGGAAGTTCTAGCCAGGTGGGGGTTGGTCTCTTCTCCCAGGCACTCAGCAATAGGACAAGGGGGCACGGGCTCAAGCTCTGCCAGGGGAAATTGAAGTTGGAGATCAGAAAAAAATTCTTCACAGAGAGAGTCATCAGGCATTGGAATGGGCTGCCCAGAGAGGTGGTGGATTCACCATCCCTGGAGGTTTTTAAACTGAGATTGGACGTGGCACGGAGTGCCATGATCTGGTAAATGGACTGGAGTTGGACCAAGGGTTGGACTTGGTGATCTCGGAGGTCTTTTCCAACCCAATTGATTCTATGATTCTATTCTAAGTCTTAAAAGGGGAGCACAGCTGGCACTGCACCCACAAAAGCAGGTGCACTACCAGGGACCACACAGCACCTCAGGCCTGATGCTGTCCTTTCATGCACTGGGCAGTTCCCAAACCGTCTGGGGGATGCGCTCAGGAGATGAGAAAGCCACCAAGGGTCAGTAACTGGCATCTAATAGAGTTGCAGAGTTGATCTACTCATTTATGTTAGGCTGATAGACTGCACTTCTATATTGCCCTGTTATGTACTGTGTAACAGGGTAAAAGAGTATTTTTCTTTACCAGGCAAGATTGGCTTTCATATTTCGTACTACAGCTCTCTTTACTGACAAGTGAGATAATACAGACAAGTTAAGCTTCTTGCATACCAAATCACTAGTAAGAGGAAAATGGTCAGGTCCCCACCTGTTGCAGGAAGCAAAACATTAGCACAGCTGTAGACAGTCTGTTCAGTGTTAGCTTGTCTGCTTTATTTTTAATGAACCATGAACTAGCTAGCAACTTTGACTAACAGTTAATACCTTGATCCAGCACACACATTAAAACAGACATATCCCCAGGGTACAGGTTTACTCCCAAGGTCAGTCTAACTAGGGAAAACGAGCCCTGTCAGAACCACAGATCCTCATACATCAGCATGGTGTACAAGGACCTGATTTGGTTCCCTTCAGGTTTTTAAAGCACTGTTCCAATATCCAAGGTCTGCAGCTTCCACAGATGTCCAGGCATCACTTCCAAAATCAACTATTATGTGATATGAAGTTAGAAAATATTAATCAGAATATATAGTGGAAAAATAAGAGAAGACTTTGTCACCTCTAAAATGAATTAACTTGTATAATGACTATGTAAGAATTGAGTTTCAGGGCTTACATTGCATGTATTCTACTTGCCAGAAGCAATACAAGATACTAGTGATTCAAAGGATGGTTTCGTGGGAATATAAATACATCCAATGGGGAGCTGAGTTCTCCTTTAGCAAGAGAATATTTGCAATAAGCCTTTTTAAAATATTTATATAGAATTGGATAGAAGAAAAAAAGCCACACATCTTTCTCTGAGAGAACAGCAGGCTGCTATTAACCCATTTTGAGACTGCTTTGATTGCTCACCTGTCCGAGACAACCACTAGCAGTGTCGCATTGTAAACATATTTTTGGAAGAGAAGCTCCAGAACTAATCTAAACTTTAAAGACAGGAGAATTAGGCTACTTTTCCATGTTGGCTATGCATGTTTTCTTTATCAGAGACTTTTACTGTGCATTAATATGCACAATAATATCACTTTAAAAGAATAAGGTGTTTGGGTGACAGCAAATAGGATAATGTGTTTCATGAGGACACATTTCAAAAAATGAAGAAAGAATGTTCTGGTTATTGAATTTGTCCATAAAATGATGGATGGGTCTTTCAGGAAGCAATTTGGAAACAACAATTTGATGAGTCCTGCTTTATTTGTTCACCCACCAGAAAAGACAATACTTGCAATCAGTGCTGGCTTGCTTGGAGTACAACAGAAGGTAAAAAAGAAATGGGAGGAATATCTACATCAGATGATCCATCCAGCAAACTAAAAGCACATTCTGTAGTGAAACCTCAGCTGCTTCTTCTACGAGAGGTCAGGAACAAAACAATCCTGATTGCTTTGTATGACAACAGATCTGCCCATACTTGCTTCAGGAAAAAAATGTAGTGTAAAGTTGGACCTTCTGGAGATTCTGTACAGGTTTTCACATCTATTTGGTTTGCCAGCTCAGAGGTTTCCACATGTTGTGAGACCCAGTTCCACATTCACCTCTGTTGGAGCAGTAGGCATTGTTCCTCCTCAGCGGGTCAAGAGCGACCTAACTCACTACACAATCCACATTCACTTGCAGTCCCTGGAAAGGCCCGTGGCTGCACAGATGGTGCCACACAAAAAAGCATTGCCAAGCTGCCTTCCCTTCCTGCATAGGGACTCAGTAGGATGGAAACCATTCTTATAGCTACAGATCTCCCTGAAACAGAAAACGTCAAACACCTGGTAGTGACTGCTCCATCAGCTCCCTTGCAACACTATCATATTACATTTTTACTATCATACAATAAAGAGCCCTCTGTCTTCATTAAATGAATGAGGAAGTAGCAGGCTGGGGTTAGGGAGAGGAGGGCAGCAGTGACAGAGCAGACAAGCCTGCAAAACATGTTCAGTCCTGGACGCTACATCTTGGAGATCTGTAGCAACAGCACTAGGCAACAGCTCAATCCTTTAAAAAAAAAAACAACCCAGAACACACAACCCCCCAAACTTTTAGACTGGGTAGAAAATTCCTCTCCCCTATGCCATTCTGCAGGAAGTGTGATATACAGCTGCAAATTTTCTGGGGCACACACACACTGCAATTTTCACCATATTCACTATTTTCTGACTTAAATCAATAGTTTCTATGATTCCACAAGAAAACAGGGAAGGGTCTAAAGAGAACTGAGGATACCAGCTCCATCTTGCCTTAAGCACAGAGCCTCCCTTTTACAGTAATGTTGAAGAGTTAAGACTGAAGGAGTCCCTTTGCTGGAAGGGAAGACTGCTACCTGCTGACATAAGAGACAAGAGTATCTCAGCACATTTACAAGGAATCATGTGTCTACAGCTCTGTTTTCTGCAGGTATCTGCTACCCAAGAGACCAGTGCTGTGCTCCCAGGTAGAAAAACAGACTTTATAATGAATTCTCTCAAATGAGCAAAAGAAGCAATGCTGGTATATGACAGGATTCCTTCCCTTAAAAATGCTTTATGCCTGTAGTATCAGCTTTTGCAGGGTGGAGGACAAATGCTGGTCACAGAAAGCATTCCAAAACGAGGTGTGTGTGTGCTTGTATCCTCCCTCCCCACCATCAGTCAGTAAGGTTTTACATAGAAAACCATTAGATTAGAAAGCAGGAGCGAGATCCCCACATGCTACTCACTCATCCGTGATGCCTGAGTTGGCAGGCCTGCACTACCTCCATAAATGTGGGGAGCTCTTCGGAACAGCTCTGTTCCTGGGGTGTTCTGCCACAACAAAACCATCAGGGAAAGCAGAGAGCGTGTCTGACATCTTCAGTCTGCAGGGAGAAGGGAATAGGCATCAGTGCACCTCTGTCAGGTGCTGCTGGTGGCATGGGCTAATGGGGTGCTGCCCCCACAGGTATGGGGAGAATAGGCTGCCTTGCACTGGAAACTTTTTGTACCCTCTTCTGGTTTCTCTCCCTTCTTGCTTGGTGACAGAGGGAAAAGGAGAGAAGTAGTCCCAACATATCTTGCTATGCTCCTCAACAAGCACCCTGCCAAGACATTCCCCCAGCACTGAAAAGATCTGGATGTTTGCCACTGCGTTCCAAGGTCTCCCCCTGAGATCTGAGGGCACGCCGGCTGCTGCAACTGTTCAGAAGCAGCAGCACAGAGAGGCAGAACAGTCTTTCCAGCTAAACCCCCCATACATAATAAAGAAATGAAACACAGAACTTGGGTTCAGTGTGGAAAGCAGCAGCCCACTTCCCAAGTTAGACATTCTGTCTGGAAGATTTTCATACCATACAAGCATTAGAATCTTCTAAAAAGCTCTCTCAGGCAAGGGTGGCTGCCAAGCCACCACACCAGCAGCCAACACAAAAAGCTGAAAGCAATGTGTGGAGACAGGGCAGCTCCCTTGAAGCTGGGAGACTGATGGCTCTGGCAGAAATCCTGAAAGGATGATGCAGTTTGTGCTGCAACAGAGCTGCATGCTTCAACTTGGAGAGACGGAAACATTGCAAACGGACACAATAGGAACTCCTGCAATAATTAAAGGGGCAAAATTACTGAACTATTTAAAGACACTTCTCTCTCTCAAGGTGTTTAAGTTAACAAATGCCACAGGAATTTAAAATAATGGATTCATTTATTTCAGACATATTTGTGTCATACCCTGTCAGACCTAATGAAGAACTAAGGTTTTGGAGACAAACGTATGAGACTCAATTCTGGTAACTGCAAGTGTTGACAAACAAGGAGTCCTGTCAAACTACAAGGGAGTTCTTCCATTCCAGCCAGTGCCCCTTCTTGAAGTGACAGCTCACACATCTATGTTTACATACTATTATTACCTATTAGTTATCAGATACTGTATTCTGAGGTGTACTGGCTAATTTTACCAAGGTGCACTCCCGGGACACAGCTGCTGCAGCCCAGATACACACTGCATGTCCCTTTGTTAACTTAGAAATTGCCACAGTTCTCCAGCTGTTATTACAGGAAATTCTTAAGTATATTATGTTAAGCAGGGAAAAAGAAGTATGTTTGGGGGATCCTGACACTGGGATAAAATATACATGCAATCCAAGTTCACCTTGTAGGAAGCTCCAAATTGAAATATCAACAAACAAAACTTAGAAAAACAAAACTGTTGCAAAATAGTTTAGAATTGGAAAAAAAAAATCAACTTACAAAGAGATTTATTCGAAGGAACTGGGAGTCAATAAGACCTGAATGTCTGTTTAAAAAAATTTGGTTTCAAAACAGAAAGTTTTAATTATCATCTCTCAGCTTGGATCCAATGTAAATTTAAGTTTCCCAAAACTGGGTAGTTTTAGAAGTGAAGTAATACCATTGCTGCATCCTTAGATTTAACAAAGTGAATCAACTTCTGCATTTTCCCCCACCCATCCCCATCACTGTCAAAGCAATTCATCCCTCTAGTAAATCAGGTAAGCTAGCGGGAAGTGTTGTGGGACAACTCTTAACATCTCCTCCTCTCCCCTGCAATTCAAAAGAAGGCAACAAAAGTCTCAGTAATGGAGAACCATTCTCTGAATGAAAAGGTCCAATTTTACAAGATTCATAACAAAGTCTCTTATTCACAAGCACCCTTGGCACTCTCCTACCTCACATAAACATTTCTGGAATGTGTTTCAACCTACTGGCTGGAAAAAAAAAAAGGTAGTTCAGCAGGAAGCTGCAGAGGCTAAAGAAATGAAGAATCTGAAATCGATCCTGCTCCTGCCCTACAAAGCACAGTTTCTGCCAGAAAGATCAAGAAGAGCAGGATTGTCCCCTTGGTGAGCAGAGTTTTCTTTTTACTTTTTCTCCTTTTTTACCTGCAGTAACATTGACAAACTATTTACACATGAGAACAATACTGGCAATTTTGCATCAACAGACCTGCAGCTATTTTCTTATAAGGAACCTGAGATTTTATATGAACTAGATTTTTAGACTAAGAACTACAGATCTGTATTTTCGTCTGCTTTGGAAAAGTTCTGCTTAAAAAGTTTCCTCCTTGCTAGACTGTCTATTCGTTTACCAACAGATCTGAGAGGATGAGGATACACAAGAATTCACTTTAGAAGCTGAAGGAGGTTTTACCACGATTTTTATGAGAAGAAGCTTGCTTGCTCTGATCCAAAGCTTACAAAAACAATTAAGAAAGCGAAACAAAGTCTGTGAAATGAATATGAGCAAGAAATTTCTTATTCAAGGACTAGACCTGGTATCTGTGCGACCTTTGCAAAAGAGTCATGATCTCCTCTCACAGAATACCTTCTCTGCACTTCCAGAGGCAGTTCTGCCCTGGATGAGACAAAGGACAAAATTTCATTATTAGTATCTTGTTCCCTGGCTTTTAACTCCTGTAAATTGACCATCACTAGTGTAGTGCAAACAAACTGCCCCAGAGATCTAACCCCTCGGTATAGTACTGCAGTGTTGGAAGCAAAAGACCTGAAATACATTTTTTTTCAGATTTATGTGCAGTGTAAAATCATGCAACAGAATACAGTAAAAGCAACAGACATATCGAAAATTATCCTAGTTTTGATGAATGTTTCAGTTTGGGAGTGGAACAAGAAACCTAAGGAACTCATTTGCCCAAGTTAATGTAACACTAAGGAGAATGAGTTAATATAACACTGAAACTGCAAGGAAATCACAGGGAAAGCAGGACCTGCCAGAATTAGTCAACTGTTGTTCTCAATGGTGCGAGCCTGCTCTTAGGTTCCAGGTCACAGCTTCCATACAAAAGTACACTCTTACCTCTCCATAGCCCTGCCCAGTCACTGCTGGTCCTATGCACCACACTAGGCATGTCTCCCACAGAGTAGCAAATACACAATGATGTCTTCAAAGTTTACATCACAGCATTCTCTTCTTACAGTTTTTCATGCTTAATTTCCTTTCTAAATAAAAGCCATGGAAAATCAAATATCCAGTAGCATCCCAAGCCTCTGCATTTCCTCATACTACTTGCCTATGCTAATGATCCACAGGACTTGCATCCAGCATGTTTAAAACCATGGTACACACCTCCTTCAGTGACTCCACTAAAGGAATACGTTCTGGAAGAAACAGGAATACAAGGCAGTAGGAGCAGACTGGCTAGTGGTGAGGAACAGAGTCAGCTTCTTGCCAAGGACTTACACAAATATTCGTAAGACATGAGAGGAATGTTGGGAGTCAAGCTTTTTTTCTTTCTTTTGGAGGGGGGGAAGGAGAGGGAGGTGTTACTGAACAGAGAGAAATTATGTCTAGTGGCTGAGTGCAGCATAAATGAGAACAGGTTTGGCACTTCCTGAAAGGCAGTGCAGATGCTGATAAGACTTAGAGCACCTGTTGTAATTGGTGACCTCAGCATGGGCTAGAGTGGGTTTCTATACCTGTAAACATAGTTATGAGTTGTGATTACAAATGTATGAATATAAATAATGCAGACTAATTGTACTTGCCTTACTTCTGTGGCTGTAATGTAAAGTCTTGTTCAAAAACAAGGACTGAAATACATACATTAACACAGCTGTATTGATGAAAGGAAACCAAAAGCAAAGACCTGCTGCCTTGTTTATCTCACTTTGTACAAGTTACAGAAACCTTCTTAGAACAATGCAGCAAACTGCTAAAATATTTTCAGCTTTATTTCTCAAAGACATGTTACAGGAATATTTTCCAGGAAACATCCAATGCTGATGCCCTGAATGTTTATTTCTTCCACAAATTTAGAACTAAAACCTCTAGTCCTTTACCACTTCCCCTCTCAAACTGTGTTGCATTTAAGCAAAGAAGGTATCTATACTTCTAAGAGAAAAACAGGTAAGCATTTGGTTCTGCCATTCGCATCTGCAAAAGTTAAGCTGTTACCACCATAAAGTTGAAGGCAAACATTTTAATAGGTAAGAAGATACTGTTTCTGTGATTATTTTTTTTTCTTTTCTTCATAAATCAACCCAGGAATTCTAAAGCAATTCTCATTAAAAATGCCCCTCGGGTTCTCTGGAGGCATGTGCTGGCATGCCAGTAAGATTCCTATAATTGCAGATTTTGGAGAAGGAAGGGAGGTTACTCTTGAGAAAAGGCACGTGCTGGGCCAGGCTGCACAACAATAACAGCAGCAGAGCTTTGGTACAAGATCTTTGCTTCATCAAAACATACTGAGCTGAATATGTTAGGAGACATTTGCGGACTCACATGCTACAAACTGAGATGCTTAGTTTATGCAATACACACTTACTTTTGAAGACAGTCTCAGCATTTGGTGAACATTGCCAAAGAGGTTTGAAGAAATATCTGCAAAAGGCCTTCAGCTGCTCTGACCCATTTCACACCATGCTCACTCTTGTTCCACCTTCAGCATGATACTAACAAAGCTGAAACCGTTCACCAAGGTTTCAGTTGTTTCCAAATCCTTCACATACAAATACTTCAGATACCAAGTCTTAAGTAACATCTAAACCACAAAAAACATACATTACTTGTAGAATTATTTCTTGAGACAAAGGTCTTCCCCACTCCACTCCAGCTCTATCCTTCTCAGCCATGCTTATGCATCAGTCAATCTGTTAAATCAAGCTGTGTACCCATTTTTGCAGTTTTTATGGATTGTACACTACCAAAACTGACATATGATCTTGTCTAATGGAACAGTGTTTATTGCAAAACTTGCAATGATTTTGCAACCAAAACCAGATTATTCTTCTTAAGCACCACAGAGCATTAAGATATGGCTGCATGATTTCCTTTTAAGATACAGAACAATCAAACATTGAGATATATAACACCAATACAAAACACTGCGAAGAAACTTAGTAATCCAGGCAATCAGTCCTAGGTGGCCCTGCCCTAGGCAGAGTGTTGGACCAGATGACCTCCAGAGGTCCAGCCCCAACCATTCTGTGATTCTGTGATCCATTTAAAACACATTCAGTGACTTACACAATAAGGATTAGTGATTCTTGGTTTAAGTGTATCAAGACGAATAAAGTGGGTAGCTATGTTAAAAATCAAAAATCTGTAAAAATGTATTCAAGCACTTATTCTCAAAGCAAAACAAAGACACAACCATCAGATAAACAAGGACCAGATCAGAATGTTCCACACATGTAGCATGAATCACTCCACTTTGTCAATTCATCCAGAGCTGTTTAACTATTGAAGAAGAAAGAGTGAAGCAGCAATGTTCTCCTTGTCCTGGTTTTGTCTGGGATAGAGTTAATGTTCTTAGTAGCTGGGTCATTGCTGTGTTTTGGATTCAATATGGGAATCATGTTGATAGCAGACTGATGTTCTGATTGTGGTTCAGTAGTGCTTACTCTACCAGGACTTTCTGGTGTCTCATGCTCTGACAGTGAGGAGGGAGCATGGCCAGGACAGCTGACCCAAACACGCTAAAGGAATATTCTATACCATAGAGCAGCATGTTCAGTATATAAACTGGAGAGAGTTGTCTGTGGGCTGCCAATCCCTGCTTGGGGATGGGCTGGGCATCAGTCAGTAGGCAGTGAGCACTTGTTCTTCTGGAATTTTACTGGATTTTTTTAATTACAATTTTTATAATTAGTATTATTAGTATTATATTTTACTTTGTTTCAATTATTAAACTGTTCTTATGTCAACCCATGAGGGGCTCTTTTTATGTTTTTTTTCTGACCCTCCTTCCCATCCACCAGCAGAGGAGAGAGGAGTGAGCAAGTGGCTGTGTGGTTTTTAGTTGCCAGATGAGGTTAAACCATGACACTTCTCCACACAAATCTGAGAATATCCAAACGAACACAACATAAAGCAATTTCTCTGCACCAAACACAACTAAATCCATGATTCTGGCAGCCACATGGAAGTTCATTTTCCTCATCAACTGTTCATACCCAGGGATGCAACACTGTGATACTCACATCTTGTTGCACAGTTCTCTTGTTGGTACTTTACATGATGCAAAATATAAACACAGGTAGTCAAGAAAAGCAGTGCTAGTCTAAAATTCCATGATTCTGCTCCTCTTAGACATTCAGTTTGTCAGTGAGGCTTTTAATGCATCAGCCTAACAAACCTAACAGTGAGTGCCATAACCATGACAAGTAATTTGCAATTTCTAAAGGTTTTGTTACTGAAAGGAAAGATATTACAGTTAATGAGAAGAAGAAGATGAAATAATACTGAAATAAGGTTGACCACTAAAGCTACAAAAACAGAACATCATGGGAATTATCCTATACAGAGAGATAAACTTGGCAATTACTATCTGAATAGACAGTTCAGTCTTACTTGTTTACAGTCAGTGAATAACCTGTTTTGGTGTCGGAAATTGCCCAGGTAGCAAATCAGGGTGGTTCATGAACCAGGAGAAACATCCTTTCAAAAGTCTGATAAAACACATGGATAAGACAAAGTACAGAGAGGGAATGTATGCATGTCATATGTCCTATGGTAGTCTGAAGGTTTTCTGAAGCCATTCCCACTGGATACTTTGAACAACAGAAAGGCACAGCTTGTTGTTACAGTAAAATCAAAAGTAAGCAATTCAGATCTATAGAAAGCCCTAAGAGACTTAGCTATCAGCCAGAAGCAGCAAGGAGCTCAGCTGCTGCTGGCTGATAGGGAGGAGGTTACTCCCCAAGAGTTCACATAGTAGGAATACACAGTTCTCTGTAGGTGCAGGAAAATAGCCAGGATGAAATAATATAAACATAGAACTTGTGAGAGAGAGGTTCTAACCAATTGAAGTTTCTAGCATGATGGCGTGTAACTCTTTTAGCCAATAAGCTGTAGTCCTAACCCTATATAAACTGTGTGCTATGTCTAATAAAATGGCTTCACTTTGAAATCTCATAGATTTGTGTTGTGGAGTCCAATTCCTAAGCCATTTAGTTTACTTTAACAGCTTAACTTTGCCCCTAGGTAATTTGACAGTATTGGTAGAAAGCAGATGTCTGAAATAATTAAAAAATGGGAACAGGTCAGCAAGGATGACAAGTTCTGGACTTGGGGGACTGGACTGGGGACTTGATTTCCCAGCAAAACAAGATTTTGATGTTTAATGCACTCACCATTATCAACAAATAGGAACAAGAAGAGTGAGATGCCACACAGACAGAGCCATGCTCTAAGTTCTTCTAGAAGAAAGACTATCATAAGAAACAGTAGCTGTAAAAAGTCTTCTTAATCTCCCTATGAAGCTGTAATACTGTACAACACGGTCGAGTTGCCCTTCACAGCTATATCTGCATAGGTGGTGTGTGTGAGTAATCTCCAAATAGGTTGTGCGACAATATTTTGGAAATTCTGATCCTTCTGCCAACCCCACAGCAGATGTGGAGCTGAAGGATCCTCTATGTTTTCTTTAATACTTGCCAAATCCTTTGGAAGTTCTGCAGAAGACTCTTCCCCACTCCATGCCAGAGTCCAATAGTGGGAATCTCACTCAGGTAACAGAGTTCTGACTTATGGTTCCCTACCATCAAACAGCCCAGTTCCCAAAATGCCATTTCTCATTTGTTCTGGCAGGGTAAGGCCATGTGGAGCAACAGTCTTCTACCTTCAACTCAGCCTTTAACTCATGAGGAATGCCACTACACCAAGCTCAAAATAAACTAAATCATAGGTTTCTGTCCTATTCTACTTATACTGCAAACCAGAATCTCAATTAATTAAATTTTAAAAGTTATGCATTGACACAAAATACTTTCAGGCCAAGTAACCAAAGTTAATATCTCTCATTGCAGGCTATGGCTCAATTAACACCACTCACCTTGAATATCACATTGCTCTTCCATATATATCTCTTGAGAATATTGCCAGCTGTACTAACATAGGAGCAACAGAAGAAAGTAGGTATCACAAAACCTTGGATCTTGCATCAGGTGACTTTAATAAGTATTGCACAAGGGTGCTTTGATGTTACAAAAGACCTAAGAAAATACCAGTGGGTTTGGGTGTATTCTTGATGTGTTTACTCTCTTACCAAACGGCACTTGTCATACACATGCCATCTGCTGCATCAAAATGCGATACCCAACCAGATAAAATAAAAATTTCCCACACCAGCAGGCTCTTTGCACAGATTAAAAGGAACATGACTAATGTAATTTTAGGTGATTCAAGAGTCTATGCTGCAGAGACTGCATCTCTTGAAAGCTGCTCCTCTTGCAGAACAGAACCTCATCTCCCAGTGAAGACTCTGCCCTCATGGCTACATACAAGTTGGAGTTCATCATCCAGAAATATTTGTACTTGTGCCTACAGATCTCACAGGAACCCAAAGGAGTATGTATGTATGGCCAGACTTCATGAATGAAGATTTGGGCAGGGCTCTCCCCACGTGGCTGTGCCCTTCCAGCCTGCACAGTGGATTTTTTAGGTGAGGCACAGTGTGCACAGAACTGGCCCCACTTTTTAAGTCCTGAGGTCCATCTGCCACAGCCCAGCAAGCTTGGACAGTGACAGTGAAGTCCTCGGGACTGTCACAGCACCCGGTACTAACCGGGGCTGACCCTGCTGAGCATCCGAGATGTGACGGGATGGGATGGCAGGGAGGCATTGAACTGCCAGGGGACGGTCCCACTGAGACTCAAACTCAGGACCTTGGGATTCAGAGTCCAGAGTGCTCTCCTTTACACCATGGGATCACCCAAAGGAGTAATCTTGCAGTGGAAGATATCTCTCTGGGAACTGAAGCTGAGTTTAAAAAGACTCAGCTTCTTAATGCTTATAGAGGTTTTCAACAACCTGAAAGAAAGGGAAATCTGAAAAAGCCTTGCTACACAGGCTTACCTACTGCACTTTGGTAAAAGTCAGAGCCCCTTAGTACAGGCACCTCCTTGGTCAGACATGGATAGGAACTGTGGAAGATGATGCTATTTGTTACATCCATGTTTCCAATTTTTCTACAGCCAAAATAAATGCTCTGGTCTCATTTCAAGGACTGAAAAGGATCATGCAGTTCAGTGTACCTGCTTGATAGTCAATTAATATTTTGAGATTTCAGCCTATCTGAGTCTCCTTTGTATATTACAAGAGACCAGTTTATGCAAGATCGTGTTAACACATGGAGAATGTTTACATCATCTGCCCACAGAGGCTGCCCAGGTCCTGAATGGAAATCGGAGGCAAAAAACCCACCAAAACTGATGATGTAATAACAGAGAAGGGCAGGGTCATGCTACAGGGACATCATGTTCCTGGACCATATTCCCAGAACCAAGGTAGGATTTTCCTCCTGACCTTCTGCTTCCTTACCCTCATGAAGCTTAGCATCCCTGTGCCTCTTACATTCCAGAACACTTTGCCAAAAGAGATCCTGTTTTCACTTTACAACATAGCAAAAACACTCCAATGAAAATCTCAAGGAGGTGGCAGTTCCTGTACAATAAGATAGAAATAGATATTCCTTCATCATCCCTCCTACCAAGAAACACAGAGGGAACAGTGCTATCAAAAAAAACAATGCACTGATAAGGACTGGAAGCCTAACAAAACAAGAGAGCAATCAGAAAAGGCCATGAGCTGATGATGCTGACACAGAAAGAGCTGAAAGCAACAATGGAAAAATACACACCAAGATCCAAACACTACTAAAGTTGAAGTGAAAGAACTAAAAATGAGATTGCAAACTGAGACAAGTAAACCCTGGAATGTGAGATGAGGAAAAAAATCCTGCACATAGAACTTTTAAAAAGCCTTGGAAGACATGTCACAACAACAAATCTGGTAACGAGCACCCAGAAAGGCATGGAAGAGGGAACAGATCCTTTTTCACTCTCTCACAAATTCTTTTTTAAAGGTTTGTCAAACAAACTTCTGCTGTATTCACAGCTCCTGTGGGTTCAAAGTGGTGACTCAGTACCAATTAACCACTGTCAGAACTAGCAAAACAACAGGAAGTGTGTAGGGGATGAGGAAAAGATTAAAGAAAATCAGATGATTTTCAGGAAAATGATGCAGAGTACTAGGACAAAGGAGAGGAGAAGACAAAGTTGCAGAACAATATAGAGCTTTTGGAAGTGGCACAAAATGAAGAGGAATTTTGCATGGGAAAATAAAATGGTAAAATGGTCCAGGACATCTTCATTACCTTAAAACCACAAGAGTGGCTTAATATGGCTAAAACATGTATGAGCATTTCAGTGCAGACAAGATCAAACTTCCCTCCTGAACTGTGTATATCCATCTTTGGACTTGTGTCTACTGCAATGTGAGTATGGAAGAGTTAACAGCATAGTTTTGCTCTGCCAGCACTACAGGACTGAATCATACCTAATCACAGCAGTAGCATTGCCACACAACCATCACCTCTCAGTAGTGTATAAAACAGAGAGAGAAAACTAAGGGAGAGGAGGACTTCCGTAAATGCTGTTTTCTTATAGTTAGTCTTCCCATTTATTTTTGTCTCAATACAGGGAGACCAGAAGGGAGGGGAAGACAGAGAAGGCAAGCATATTATATATTTGTATTCTTGTTTTCCAGTACTTCCAGAAAGGCCAGTTTTGTAAACAGAAAGAAAGCTGAGATTTTCTTTATCTTGTTAACTACTCACATGACTGAAACACACCATGCAGAGTTTACAAGTATCTCTCCGCTGAACTTTATCGAAAACGCACTGCAACTTCTTCCGAACACGTGCTATTTTAGTCAGGCTATCTGCACCTTAAAACACTCAGTCTATTGTTTCAACAGCTCAGACCTGCACGCTGAACTATAAAAATTGTCCAATATCTTATCATCTTGGCTACAGGTTTTTATTTCACAGAATATGAAACTTCACTGAAAATCATTGTACAACAAGACAAGGAAACATAAACATTGGTTTCTTTTTCTTTTGGTTTGGTTTCTTCAAGTTAAGTGTGAGACCACTACAACTCCCCCTGGGAGGATGTTTTTCATACAAAACCACATTCTTTGTGCCTTATTCACATAAACAATCATCAAATTAAATGAGAACAGCCTTAAAAGCAGGGAAATCAGGTTTTGATCCAGCATTACCGATACAAAATACAACATCAAATTTAATTAACCCCCCCAGGATAATAGGCATCCATCTTTAAACTTTCTAATAATGCAAAAACTAGTTGAAGGGTTTGTTTTTCAGGTCTATCCTTTTGAGATTTAAGCCAGTAAACTAATTAAAATTTTGCTACAGACAAATAATTGATAATTACCTCTCTATGGGCCATATTGCTATTTGAATATAAAGCAAGGGAATTTTGTTAAGTCATTACTTTAGTATAATTTTATTCTTAAACCCTAATTAAGCAAGGCCTGAAAATCCCACTTATAGAGCAAAAAGGAAGTGATTTTTTAAATGGTATGTGGCAAAATCTGCTAACTTTTGCATTACAGACACTTTTGCCTGATCCTGTTTTTCTTGAAACACTGTATTTATTTTGAGCTAAGCTTGAGATGTACAAAACCATGAGAAACTTCCCTACTAGCAGAAGAGTGAATACTCATACTCAAAATCTGAAGCATAAGAACTAATCAACTGAAGGTTGTTTTTCACAAGTAAAAAGGACAGATGTACAACAGATGCTTGTTGCTTTATTAAAATTTAGAAAGTAACTTTATTAATAACAATCAAAGACACTGCCTATATAGTTACAGCTTTTCAAAATCTCAGGATTTTGGGGAAGAGGACAAGTATGCAGCTCCTTAGAATGATAGAAAAATCCATCATCTTAATGTGAAACACTCTAGCACACATTCAATAGTGTGCTGAGAAATTCCATTATAGTGTCACTCTCCTCAGATAACCCTTCCTGGCTTAGCTTACTAGAAAAGTGCATTTAGTGTTTTTCCACCAAAGCAGAGTACCTGTGTGTTTCCTGAGAGCTGAAACACAGAGCAAGTTCTCCATTTCACTGACACTCTTTATGCCATCTCTGGGAAAGACTGAGAACAGGTCCCAGACAAAACTGACTTTACACTGCAGCCTCCTGAGTAGCTCAACATTTGTTTCAGCTCAGTCAGGGAGAAAGTCTTAATTACAAATTATGAGGAGAACAAATAAATCTTTAAAATGTTGTTTTGTTTTTTCTTTCAAGTGCTGTGCTCGGTTCTTCTCAATCCACCCGTTTTCTTGGTGTGCCTGAACATTACTAAAACCAGCTCATCCCATGCATTATATTCAGATACTTGCTGGATGTACAAAACCACATATGATACATAAGAAAATTCAAATGAGTACAATATTTTAAAAAGGTATTCTTAAAAGCTGGAAATACATGCATCCAAGTTCTGTATTCTAGATTTTGAATAAAAAGTGCTTCTAGCTTCCACGCCAGGTATTCCACATTGAGGATTAAAAACAAAAAGAAGAAGAAAAACCTGACATTAGCAAATGAAGCAGCAACATCCTCCTCATTTGTGTGTCTGCAGTTATAGACATGAAAGGCTAAATTCTCGGAAAGAATATGCAACTCAGAAGTTTGGTGTTAAACTTCTTAAACACATGTGTTGGTGGGCAGAAATAAAGTGAACCAAGAGGAGGCAGAAAAAAGTTGGGGTTTTGTTTTGTTTAACTAAGTTACTCCTGTAGGGAGACAATGAATCTTGGAATCATTTTTAAAAATATGATTGTTTTTCAGTCAAGAGACTCTGCCAAGGACCAGAGCTTATACCTACAAATTCTGCTTTGATTTATTGAGGTGGCATGCTATTTGCTGCAAGTATCCATACCAATCTTTTAATTCTGCCATTAACTTTTTACACTGGGTCCCATCTTGCTACCAGATAAATAAAGTGTAAAATTTTCATTAGGAATGGATGGATCTTTTCTGAATAAACAAAGCAGGCCTAAATATAGAAATAGTCAATCTGGTCTGACAAGTAGGAAGAATGAGAAGCAGAACTGAGTTACTCTGATTCACTCAGGGCACTCTTTGACCAAAACTAAATCCCAAACAAAATACTGGAAGTTAAAATTCTATGAAGCAAGGTGGGATGTGATTGCAATGTAGATTAGTTAGAGCTGAATGCTGATTGTTTGGACATAAGACAGATGTTTAAATTAAGATACTTCACATTACACATTACACGTAGCCTGTTAGCACAGTTTCAGTGATGCAAAGTTATTCCTCCGTAAGTCATGTACAAACCCCTAAGAGTCCTCTCAAAGGAAGGAAGGCTGCTTTAAAAAAAGACAACACAACACAACAAAACAAAAACAAACAACAACAACAAAAACAAAACAAAAACACACACACAAAAACTTTCAATATCATAAAAACTAGGCAGCTGTGGGACAACAGGAAAAGTCCTCATCTGCACAGAGAACCAGTTGGACAGGAAATAAATGGTTCAAGGTCAGTCTTCATAGGGGAAGGACACAAACCCTGCAGCTCCACAGCCATCTGCATTAAGAATATATTGAGTTCATTATAGCCACTAATGAATCACAGGGGGACACAAAAAGATTACAACTGTTAAAATGGCTGACAGAATTCAATACCATTTAAACACAGCCTGGTATTCATGGGGGGAAAAAACCCCTCAACTTGATATGCATGATGATGGGCTCAGGATGATTCAGAAATGAGATCCTGGATCTATAGTTAAAAAGCAGGGAGAGTGCTAAAAACCATTACTGCAGAGCCCAAACCATCTTTATTCAACCATCTAAGAAGTTCAACTGCATCCTGGAAGTTGGAACTCTGGCCCTCTCTTTTTGGAAAAGGTTTAGCACAACTAGAAAAGTTTCAAGGAAGGAGAACATAAGACAACCAAAGGCAGGACATAACTAAGCAGAGGAAAATCAGGTTGGAGAAATATTACAAGGGAACAGATATAACCAGCATATTTCAGACTCAAAACAACGGAAAAGAAGTAGCTCTTCTTGACATAAAACAATTTCAAGCTGTTATTTCCATGGCCTTTTTTTCTGGTTTTTTTCAGTCTGTTTCCCATTCACTCATGTTCCCTCCTCAGCACGAGAGAGTCACTGACATCTGTGCTATAAAAGAGTACAAGGCACTAAGGAGAATATATGCCATTTTTCCCTGCAAATGAAATGAAGCCAACAAAATGGAGATGAGAATTAGCCAGGCTGACCATGAAAAAATCCACCTGCACCTCTAAACCAGGCTCCACATACATGCAGGAACCTGACTTGCTCAGCTCCCGGTCACCATGCAGAAAGAACTGAAAGAAATCTCCCCAGACAGACAGTCCTGTCCTATTCAGTGAAAGAAGTCCACCTCTCCCTGCCTTCAGGTTGTCTGAAATACTAGGACTTGTGAAGATGGTCCCACAAAGAAGCAGCTCACATTAGGCACTCTGTTTTTCCAAACGATGACAAAAGAATCTATTCACTTGGTAAGCTTTTGAACACTCTTTATATTATTAGAATTTAAATAGATTAGCTTGGATCTTCCTTATTTTGAGGCTAGCAGAAACTAAGACAGCTAACATCAACACTCTCTCTTGACTGAGCTATCCTCATTCACCCTGAAATTCAGTTCTGCTTTATCAGACATGCTGGTAACTAACTAAGCTACTCACTTGTAGGAGCACCTGCACTAGCCTGTCAAGACACCAGAGAAAGCGATATGGGTGACAGCCTCACCCAGTGCATGCCAGGTCAGGATTTCTTGAACCCGGGCTTCTCCAAACTGATTAAATGTGATCTTACAGGCAAAGAAAAGAATCCAACTTGGTAGCTGACTGCTCATTAATAAAATGCTGTACTTCAAATTCATGTTTCAGCTTACTCCACTCCTGAGCCTGCCATTCTTATCAACAGACTTAATCCATAGCTGCACTAATGCAGGGCATTCAAGCATATTGAACAGTTGTTCTGGAGGAAACAAGCACACCTCTGGAGGAAATCATCACTCATCAAAACTGGGTACCATCTCCTGAGCTAAAGCAAAGTTATATCTGTTCAGGGGGTGGAACATGTGACCCCTCTAGGATCTCTTTTTGGAGGGGGACATTAACATAAAGCTGACAAGTCCAGAGACTAGATTTCAGCATGTCTAAAAGAACCTAAACCTGTGAAAGAAGTTGATATTGCAGGGAACGTAACACAAGGGCAGGAGGAAAAACAATTTCCAACTGCATCTTGCCTCTGAGCTTTTTCCATGCTACCAAGTCTTTAGGGCAGAGATCCTATTTACTGCACAAATAATAAAATTGTACAAGTTAAAGCATAACATTTATTCTTATTCTAACTTTTGACTCTGAAATGAAAAAAAACCCCAAACTGGTCAGCATCTTCTGTTACATCTGCCTGCAACTCCATCACTCAGCATTCTTCAAGGCTAAAATGTAACATTGAATACACACTTCTGCCATTTTCTTACCATAAAAAGAGTCTGTCTGAACTTAATGTGCTTCCATACATGTATACATCCAAATTTTAAATCTTGGGGCTAGTCAAAGGATGAAGTTATATCACATTAAGAGAAAGAACATAAGACTTAAGACCAATACCACTCCTACTCTGGTAAGAGTACTCAGAGAAAGAAATAAAAAAGAGCACATGGAAAAAGCATGGCCTGGTTTTACACAGAAGCCACAGGGAAAAAAAAACATACTTGCAAGAATTCAGGAGCTGCTGTAAAGTCTGGAAAAGACAAACTGATAACAAAGTGCTCTACTTTCAAAATCTGGATTTACACCAGAACAATCATGTCAATGAAAGACTGCAGATGTCAGGCAGATAATTCCACAGCCAGAAGAAAGACAACCTCTGTCCCCCCCATCCCTAAATCCCCTCAAAAGACTTCAGCCAGACACAGTCTAATCACAAAAGCAGTCAGAGAGAAAATGAAGAAAAATTACTCATATGTAAGCTTTACAAATGAACTGGCTTAACCAATGGGCATTCCTTGAAGATATTAATGCAATTATTTGAGAGAGTAGTGATATTATTAAAAGATCATATCCTGCCAGAGGCACTGAACCAGCTGCAATGTCTTGCAACTGTTGCACACATAGACATCAAACTCTTAATAAAACATACCTAAAATGATTCACTGTGATCACCATTAAAAAGCTACTTAAATATTGAGCTCATATATAATCATCATACATCCACGATGCTTTTTCATTTTATAAAGCTGGCACTTTTCTTCAGTGACTGACCCATCTGAGACAATTTAGGGAATTCTAACTGAGAAGGGTATTGTTACAATACAAATAGACGAGAAACAGGTAACTAAGATGTCACATTGTATATGCTGTTAAAATCAATAGAAAATATTCCTGACTGGCTTAAAGCAATTGGCACCTCAAACTGGAAAAGGAAATTAGCCCACTGCAATGCAGACACAATGAAGATACACATCCTCAAGAAATTAATTTCCATCAAATCCAAATGCATTTTCTATAATGCATACAAAAGTGCTTTCATCCAACAGCATGCCAGGACACGCACACAAAACTTTTATCTCCAGTGGCTCACTTCGCAAAAATGGATGGTGCTTAGGTGGGGAAGGTGGCAAGTCATGAGAGAGAAAGGGAAAGTAAGGGATAGACTATTACAAGAAGCTTGTTTAAAACCAGGATTTGAAGGAGGTAAAATCTCATGATTTAAAGAGTACTCCAAATATGCTTTTGATCACAACATAAGATAAAAAAGCTTAGGCTTTTTTGGCATGGGGTAGATAATTTTTTCTTCAGGATTAGTGCAAACTTACTAGGGTGTCTATGCTCAGCACATCACACCTTGGCTATCCCAAGGCCCCAGTATGCTCCATTTGGCTGGCATCCACACCAGATGCTTCCATCACCACTTCCCACAGATGTTCCCAAATCCCATCCCCAATCACAGCCAGCTTCCTCCATGGCTGTGGCTTGGATGAGATGCAGCTAGGATTTGGGGGACCAGCAGCAGATCTGGGGAGTGGAAGGACAGAGCCACAGAGGAAGACATGAGTACTGGCAGTAAGAGAGAGTCTTCATGTTGGTTCTAAGGACCTTGAATTTCATGTCACATGTGGCAGGATCACTGACAAAGGTTCAAAGTAAAATGATGCAAGAACAAGCCAGCTATTTACAGTCCTGCATCATATCATGAGCTAGATATGCACTCAATATTGCATCAGAAGTACATCACTGAGGCTACTAACACAGCCCTGCAGAACGGGAGAATTCAAGCTGTTGTGCTGTGTTGGTTAGGCCATCCAGCGTGGATTCATTTGCCACAACACAACTGCTTTCACAAGACATCTTCCTCTTTCAATACACCCAATTAATTATTAGTAGTAACGCGCTAGGTTTCTTTTAACCTCAAAGCCCTGTTGTCCTAGTTCAGCAGGTGAGACCAGTTGTCACTGTATGGGGGTGACCAAAGCTATGTATTCTACCCCCATCTATTCATTCCCAAGGTCAATGGCCCATTTGCAGTAGCTTCCCAGGGAGTCGTTAGCACCTCCCCTCCCAGCCTGAGGGGGCGTAGGTGCTAATGGGCCATCAACAGTTCAAAAATAGCCCATGACTCACAGAGTTAATCACCCATTGTGTGAGTCCCCGCCTCAGGGGAGGGACTGGATGCTCCCTGAAGGTACAAAAAGGGGTAGGTAAGAAGACCGGGGGACCCTTTTTGTTGGACCCAGAGGAGCNCCCTGTGCAACCCTAACGTTTCATTTATCACACACCATTCAAAAAATGTGTTCTAAATTGACATTTATTCATTTCATCACTGTTTTTTGATAGTGCTCTTGATCCTGGTACCAAACACTATCCTCCTCTGTTTCACTCTCAAGACCTCCATATCTGCAATTGGATCTTAAAAAGTTGTCCACAAAACAAGAAAAGTACTTGTCTGGCCAAACTAGTAGCACTTTGGATACAGAGCATCACTGTCACATGTAAAACCTGTCAAAGGAAGCAGTACATGGAGAACATCCCAGCATGCATGTGTTTGAAAACTACACAACAAATAAGCCTAGAATTCACACATTAATTCCGACTCTTCCTAACTTTGAAGCACTTGCCTTCACAAATCCATCTTTTGAATAATAATGGCCAATCTTTGCGAACGAAGATTTGGGCAGGGCTCTCCCCATGTGGGTGTTTGCCCTTCAAGCCTGTGCAGTGGATTTTTTAGGTGAGGCACAGCGTGCACAGAACTGGCCCCACCGTTTAAGCCCTAAGGTCCATTTGCCATGGCCGAGCGAGCTTGGACAGTGACAGTGAAGTCCTCGGGACTGTCACAGCACCCGCTACTAACCGGGGCTGACCCTGCTGAGCATCCCAGATGTGACGGGATGGGATGGCAGGGAGGCATTGAACTGCCAGGGGACAGTCCCTACCGAGACTTGAACTTGCAACCTTGGGATTCAGAGACCGGAGTGCTCTATCTTTTGAATGGCAGCATGAGATAAACCAAATAGATAAAGAGAAGAAGAAAAGGTTTAGAAAGAGACCATTACACATCATTCAGTGAAAAGTCACAGCAAGACAATGGGATATTTCGTAATTTCACTTTTCTCTCTCACAACTGCTACCAATAAACTGTAAGAAACTATTTTTCAGCAGCACCAGCTAACAACGAATAGTCAAGAGAGAAGCAACTAAGCTCTTCCTAAAGGGTTCACAGGTTAGCGATGGTACACAAGAATATTTGCTAGTATTTGTAGTCAGAAACTATTCTGGAGGGTTTGGGAGTCAAAATAGCTGGACAGGAGGCAGGGAAGAAAGTTATCCCCTTGGTGTTATGAACTGAGGTCTTTCCAAAGTGCAGCTCTACACATTCTTTTTTTGGTTGGATCATTTTTGAAGAAGTCACATATTTCATTCCTTAACAAATAAAAGGAGCTAAAATTATTTCAAATTTTTATTTCCCCAAACCAATTCAATTAATTAATGTCTTGGACAAATATCTCCCTAGGTTAATCTTACCAATTAAACCACTTCATTTGTAGTTTTAAATAAAATACTTCCACTAGTGACATGTTGCACTGATATATCTCTTAAAAAAGATACAACTGTGAGTTCTCTGGAAGTTCATCCAAAGTCCTAACTGCTGAGGGAAAAAGAGGAATTGCACATCTGAAACTAATGAGAATAAATAAATAAAACATAGTTGTCAGATGGTATAATTAATTTAAACACCTAAAAGGGCTTTACAAATGGTCATTGTTACACCACCCATCCAAACTGGTGTGTTGTTAGACCTGTTACAGAGATATAATGAGTGAGTGGCAGCAAGGTCTTTTTCTTACATCACAAAATGACTCACCAGCTAAGTCAAGTAGAGGTGAAGTTGAAGCCAGGTGGAGAAAGGCAGCTTGAGGCTCAATGGCTCATGACCACACCCTACAAGCACCTGATTTATTATGATATCATTAATCTCATCTGGTCCAAGAACATCATAAATTTGACAAACTGAACTACAGAACATGCCACCTGTGACAGGGGAGGATGCTAAGCCTGGAAGTGGAACTACATTATATCAGCCAACACTGGAGCCCCTTTAGTGAAGACAACTGACAACTTCTCAGAATTTCTGTTCCCAAAAAAAGGAAGTCTCTGCAAAAAAGCTTGAAGATAGTGCCTGAAAGATTAGAAGGCTGATCACTTTATTTTTACTAATCATTTACTGGTCATTTAGTTTCTAGTGTTCACTGCCAGTTTCCCACATGAGGTTAATAGCACTGTCTAGGTAAATACTAAGGAGTATGGGAAAATGAAAATTTTCATAACTGAGTACAATCACAAATTCTCTTTTTAGTTTGATTACAGTTTATTTTCAAACAAAAAACACAGGGCAAGAAGCAATGACATTACTGTTACAGAACTCGCATCCACTCTTGCAGACTAATAGGTCCTCACTGACAAACAGGCATACATCATCACCATACCAGGCGCCCAAATATTTTAAGTAGCCAACCAACTGTAGTTTTGGTAGATGGAATGTATTTAACTAGTATTTTCTGCTCAGAAATCATTATGAAGTTCTGAATGAGTGTTATTACACCATGTCTTATGGTCTGCAATGCAATTGCAGATGTTACATGTAACCACGGATCTCCAGAAACACTGTTTTCCAGGCATCTAGAGAATGAAGATTACACAATACTTGGAACCTGAGCATGCCAAAATAAGTTGTTATAAAACTAGCTGCTCAGCCAGACATATCACGTTGAATGCAAGTAAATAACATTCTCCTCAGAATAAACCACAGTCCTACTAGAGGATCTGGTCTGTGCCTAACCAATGCTGCATAAGAATTCAGGCATGGCTGTGTTTTTCTCTCTTTGAACAGAGACAGATTGCTCCTTTAGCATTGGTAGGACATTCTAAATTCATTTACAACAACTCATGGGGGAAAGACTCACTGATCCACCTACCAGCAAGACACTTTCTACCCCTCTCAATGTTTTCCCTGTGGACAAAAGGTATCCAGTAGCAGACAACACATCCTTTCGGTCATGTGCATTGCAGAAATACCAAGCAGAAAGCTAAACAATCACTTCACACATAATTATAAAATTATGAAGATATCAGTTATGCCTTTAAAAAAAAAAACAGAGTGCTGTCTACAACTCATGCTGTTATGCACACAACACTCTAGGGCACGATAAGCCTTTTATTAATGTTAGCAATAAAATGAACACTGCAGAACAAATACACGCCGTAGCCATGGATTTCCACAATCAGAGAGCTGTACCAGCAGCCAGTGTGTACTCACAAGGCGTTGAGACCTCAGGGATGCCTGATGCTTGCAGTAAACTAGTGGAAATATTTCCAGTGGAGTTTTCAGGTGATGTCAACAACAGGAAGGATGACTTTGAGCCAGATTTCCATTTCTCATTAGACGCGGCCTTAAAAGTTGGAACAAGAGCATTAAGGCTCCTCGTTTATACTGCCAAATCTGCAATTGACCCCCTACGTCGACACAGGCTCCTGCACTTACAGGGCAGCCCGGAGGGTTCGTGTCTGCCCGACGGAGGGTCCCTCCCCGTACGCTGCTCCGGGCCGGAATAAGAGAACACTCCACTACGGCGCAGGGTATCGGCTTTGCCGGGCCCGTCCCCAGCTCAGCCCCGACACAGCCCGGCCACCTCCGCCATCACCTATGCGAACCCCGCCACAAGAGCCCCCGCTCCACCGCGGCCACACGCAAACCCCTGGCGGCCGGGCAGGGACCGGCGCCCCGCTCACCTGCGCTCCCCGCGGCACACGGACTGGGACGGACACGGCGGGGACGGACAAGGAGGGGACGGACACGGCGTTGCCTCTCCCGCNGGGCGGGCAGTGCCCCCGGCCCGCACCGCCTTCTGCCGGGCACAGGGACCCACCACCTCCCGGCCCGCACTGCACCGCCTCCCGCCGGGACCCACCGCCTCCTGCCCGGCACCGGGACTCACAGCCCCCCGTGGTCCGCGGTGCCTCCCGCCGCTGAGGGGCACCGGGACGCACCGCCTCCCGCCGGCGAGAGGCAGCACCGGGACCCACCGTCCCCCGCTTCCCCCGGCCCGCACCGCCTCCCGCCGGAGAGGGGCAGCACCAGGACCCACCGCCCCCGCGACCCGGCCGGCAACGCGGAGCTATGCCCGAGGCTGGGTCCGCGCCAGCCGGAGTCTCTCCTGAACCAAAGCTCCTTTGCAACTTAGTTACGGAAGCTCATAACACTTTGCGTAGGAGCAGAAGCGCTACAAAAGCACAGAATCGGTGACGTCGGAGGGGACCACAGAGGTTATCAGGTCCATTCTCCCGTCAGGGTGGTCCCAGAGCACATGGCACGGGATTGCGTCCAAACTGTTCTGGAATACCTCCAGCGAGGGAGATTCAACAATCTCTCTGGGCACACTGCTCCCGTGCACGGTCACCTGCATAGTAAAAGTTCTTCCTCATATTCAGGTGGAACTTCCTGTGCATCAGCTTCTGCCTGATGCCTCTTGTCCTAGTGGTTGGAACTACTGAGAAGAGCCTGGCTCCCCCTTCCTGGCATTCCCTCTTTAGATATTAATACATATTTATGAGGTCCCCTCTCAGTCATCTCTTCTTGAGGCTGAACAGGCACAACTCCTTCAGCTTTTCCTTCCAAGAGAGATGTTCCATTCCCCTAGTCACCCTCATTGCCCTCCACTGGACCAGCTCCAGGAGCTTTGTGTCTCTCTCGTACTGAGGAGCCCAGAACCGGACACAGTAATATTTCCCCAATTTCAGGGAGACCAGATGCTCTTTCCTCCAGCAGGGAGCCAACCATCAGGCTTTGAAGTCTGGGCAGAAGGTCAGAGAGGGACGCCTTGAAAGCTGGCTATGCCTGCTCACAGCCTCACCCACACTTCCAGCTATCATAAAGTCCAGGGACCTTCTGCTCACCCAAGTCATGTGTTTGTGTGGGCAATTACGGGCAAATGACAGTAATTCACAAACTGCTAGTGAGGCAAGTTAGACAGGACCATCCATAGACACCAGTACAGCAGAAAGGAGTTTGTGTGAGCAGGAGAAGAAGGAGAAAACAGAAAGCAAATGGCTCTCCATACCATGCATGATCCCACAGGCACATCACTTTCAAAGGCTGTTCCTCTGGCTCAAAGGCATTCTCAGAATGCCCTACATGAATTGATGCCCTAAATGAACTAAACATTGAAGCATCACATGTTAGTGATGAATATATTCTTTTGAAGGTTTTTGCAGATAAATCTACTTATACATTTTTCAATAAACTATTAATATGGTAATCATCATTCCGTGGCAACAGTCACACCACAAATTCACATCAAAACCCTTAGTGCTTCTCAGGAAAGATTGACTGACTGGATGAATTGTTCTGACGCCTCTCTGATCTCAGCAAAGCTTTGTCAAAATGACAGCGTTAGTCTGAAGTCTGGTGTCATTGAAATTAGAATATAGTTTCTAAAACACATAAAAATATGCTGTGATCCTTCACACTTCAATTTCATTTGCTCATTTCCATATTCAGGATAGGCCTACTTCATGGGAATTTTCTTTTATTTGATGTTGTGTAAAATTCTGATGTAGGAATGGAGGTATTTGTGTGAATAGCAGTTAAGCTCATGTTAAATAAGTTCCATATATGTAAAAGTTTGCAGGACTGTTTTGGCTATGTTTGATCATTATGATTGAGAAACAAGATGTTAACACATTGCAGAAAAAGACTTTCTTGGCACTGATCTGCCACCAATCTATTCAATGGGAGTTTCTCCTCTTTAACAGGAACAGAATGAAATGCTATCATGATCCTGCAAACCTAGATGCAGATAGTGTGGATATCAGTGGGATCATTCCCTGTGCCTAATTAACATTAACTCTTTTTAATCCAGACAGCAAAGTTTGTATTCTTCTACATTCTTTTTTCTGTTGGGAAGACAAATTCATGAGAAATTCCTTCAGTTGCATGAAAACCGTCATGTCTGTGAACTGCAGCTCCTCACAGATGAAGTCCAGTCACATCTAATACTGTTTATGTCATGTATTTAAATACTCAACCCCTTATGTACCTGCTCTTACTACAAGTTCTGTGACTGAAGGCTGGGCGCTGTTTCATTATGTGCAACTGGCTTCAAAGTCAAATCAGCTGACAAAAGCAAAAGAAGGAAAGAAAAAGGCCAGGTGCAGAGGGGACAGAAAGCAACCTGGCATAGGAGCAAGTCCTGAGGCTTATGTAGAGTCCATGACAGACTATATTGCCAAGAGATTGACAGTAGTGCTTCAGCCCTACTCTAAAAACGTGCCTGGTGATGGGCGTGGAGTCTATGCAGCTTTGAACCTGAAGCTGTGGTCCAGCAGTAAGTCAATGACATCAGTTGTGGTGGGAAGGTTGTGGGAAGAGCTGCATTGTAACTAGCCCTCATTTTTGAGTTTCTACACCCTGATTTAGTATTTTAATGTATTCTCTCTCTCACTGGTGATGTTTCATAGCTCTTTGCATAAAGGAAACCTAACACAGACAGTCAGAATTCTGGACAACACCCTCTTCCCACACCTGGCCTTGGAAACTAACAGCTCTTTTTGCACAGATGTGGTCAAATGGTGTGTGAGAGAGATAGTTCTTCATTACAGACATGGAAATGCTCCTCCTCTTTCCATTAGGAGTTTTCAGCAGATTGATTCCTCCCAGAGCTATCTGAAGACACAATGCTGAAAACATGACTGGTAAAAAAATTCTTCTCCAAACCAAAATCCTAGCTCCTTATAAGGGATTTAACTTTGAAACGTTTCCCATAATCTTTTAGTACACTATTAATCTATTCAAGCAAAACTTCTGAGCAGGTTGATAAGTTGAGAATAAAGGCAAGCATTTCAATAAAATTGTGTATGGGTAGATTTGTCATGATGTAGAATAGAAGAGGGGGACTTCTCCCTCCCTGGACAAAAAGTACACCTCCCTTATCTCCAGTGGGTTAGTGTAGCCTCGAAGGCCTTCTGATGAGAAGACTGTCATGCAGCATGAAGGTGGGAAAATAATCAGCTTCAGGAAATGCATGGAGACCAAACATAAATCCAACCATTACATTGAATGCAAGGAGGGAGAACAGCATAGGAGGAAGTAGTAAAGGAGAAACAGAGGAAAAGTTGCTGCTGGTGAGTCAGGAACTCAGCTGCTAGTAACCACAACAGGCAGCGTGGGATGACAGCCAGGGGCTAACACACACACTCAGATACTTAGACTGGTACAAGACAACAAGAAGAGCACTGGAAACTTCTGAGAAAGGGCCTGACTGAAGGGCAGAAGGTCAGTCTTCATGGAGTAGGTCTGGAGGAAGCAATGGCAGGCAACTGCGTGTACCTTGGTCTGTCAGGGGTGTCAAAATCCCGTCATCTTCCAAAATTTCAATACTATGGCTTTCTTCAGTGTTCCTTATTAATTAAGTCATTACTTCTAAAATAATCTCCCTCACCCATACTGCAAATATGTTACCACCTGTTATAGTTTAAGCCTGCCCATGTGATGGCACAGTCGGCACGGAGGGAGAGCAGGGCAGGCAGTGAGCTGCGCTGCTGGCGCCATTTATTCCTGGAGCAGGCATGGCAGGTGGGTGAGCTGAGGAGCACACAGGTCCTGCCAGGGTCCCACAGTCTTCCAAATGCTTATGGCACGTAGGGGTGATGCAGGAGAGTCCTGAGAGCCTGTTTTTGGGCTTTGTGCAAGGTCAGGCTGCAGGACATGACCAAGAAGAGGAGGCTCAGAGATGACCTTACCACTCTCTACACCCTCAGTTCAGGAAAGATACTGAGGTGCTGGAGCGGGTCCAGAGAAGAGCAACAAGGCTGGTGAAGGGACTGGAGCACAAGTCCTATGGGGAGAGGCTGAGGGAGCTGGGGTTGTTTAGCCTGGAGAAGAGGAGGCTCAGAGGTGACCTCATCACTGTCTAGAACTACCTGAAGGGAAGTTGTGGCCAGGTGGATGTTGGTCTCTTCTCCCAGGCACTCAGCAATAGGACAAGGGGGCACGGGCTCAAGCTCTGCCAGGGGAAATTTAAGCTGGATGTCAGAAAACTGCCTGAAAGGAGGTTGGAGCCAGGTGGGGGTTGGCCACTTCTCCCAGGCAACCAAGCAACATGATGAGACAACATGGACTCAAGCTGCACCAGAATAGGTTTGGGCTGGACATTAGGAAGAATTTCTTCACAGAGTGAGTGATTGGATATTGGAATGGACTACCGAGGGAGATGGTGGAGTCACTGAACTTGGAGGTGTTTGAGGAAATACTGGATGTGGCACTTCGTGCCATGGTCTAGTTGGCATGATGGTGTTCGGTCATAGGTTGGACTGGATGATCTCAGAGGTCTTTTCTAACCTAATTGGTTCTGTGATTCAGAGCACTCCGAGGAAGGCTGTCAGTAACAGCACACCAGCTGTCATCCCGGTGCCGCTGCCTGGCACACCCGGCCCTTCGCTCCCCCGCGCCGCTCCCACGGCTGTCTCTCGGGACAGCGGAGCCGGGGCAGGCGGCGGCGGCCCCCGCAGCGCCCAGAGCCCTCCGGCGAGCCCCGCAGCGCCCGGCTCTGCCCGGCAGGGCACGGTGCCGGCGGCGGGGCCCGGCT
>VWZD01004215.1:77476-110005 GCA_013396695.1 Sakesphorus luctuosus | reverse complement strand
AGCGGGGATGCTGCGCAGGTGACCGTGGGAAGGGCCGGAGCGGGGACAGGGCGCTCCTGGGATCAGGGAGAGCAGGGAACTCTTGAGGTGGGAGCAGCGCAAGGGCTGACAGGCAGCAGGAGGCGTTGGCAAGGAGAAAGGAGGCAGAAGGAGTGCAGGCAAAGTGTGTGTGTGTAATCTCCCTTCAACATTCTCCATGTCTAGGGTGCGGGTTATTAGTTACTAGAGGCCACAGCCTGCTGATGTGCCAGGGAGGTGGGGGGCTGGGTGTCAGGCTATAAAAGGTAGGGGCCACACGCAGCTCTGTGTCCGAGGCTGCTCCGCAGCTGTGAGTGTCACTCCCACAGTGGCAGGCTCTGCGAAATGTCCCGTGTCCGTCTGTCTGAGCACGTTACTCGCTGCGTATCTGTGTCAGTGTGGATGGTGATGCTGAGAAGGACAGGCTTACCAGGAAAAGCAGCCTCATTCAGAAGAAAAAGGAAATGCCAGCTCAGAGCCTGTTGCTTTCATTCAGAGCCTGAATTCATTCTTCTGAGACATATTTCACAAAGGAGCTTGGAGAACTCTCAGTATCTCAGGGTGAAAAAAGAAATGCTTTCTTATAAGAGTATAATAAAAGGCCACGTGTTTTAAGTCTCCTTTGATATTAGCGTGCAGAACCCTTCTTAAAGGCCCAGTCCTACAGGCTGCCATGGGAGGTGCTGCATTGACTAATGTAATTTTGGGTAGGGGAGGAAGGTCAGTGCTTTGAATATAAGCCTGCATGGTTAAAAGCCGTGGAAATGCTAGAATGTAAGAGCTGCAGCTAAGACTAAACAAAGTCTTACTTGAATGTGCTAAACAATTGCCTTCATTTTGATGCAAAGAGAATATATTTTAATGTGTTTCTTTAGTGCTAAACTAACTTAGTATTTTCTGTAGAGAAATAATCCACATTCTGACCTCAGATGAATTTACTTGGATATTTTCAGTAGGAACTTTGTTAGGCTGCTAAAAATTTCAGTTGCTTCTTCATAGTAACACCAGAAACAAACAGAAACTTAACAGAAACAAACCTGAATAGCAGGAAAAGACAGTCCATGCAGAGACGCTTTTTGCACAGCATTAAAACAAATTCCATTTTACTAGTCCAGATTCCCTTTCTTTTTGTTTCATTTTGAATTCTCTGAAGAAGGAGGCACAGAGCATCTGAAATGGAAGGGGTTGGGGTTTGGGTCTGTGTTTTGTGTGACACTTGGGCTGCAGGGCAAGAGGCTTTCCTTTTCCCAGTTTCTGTCTTCTCTCTTCCTGGATCTGTACAGCAAGTAGTCCAAAATTCAGTGTTACAGCCTCCACTCTTCTACAGAGAAAGAATGGAAAGGGCAGTATAAGTAGAACAGCTTCAATGCATGGCTGTTGAAAGTGAAGCGAGAAGCCAGGCTTAAAAGTAAAATCATAATTTCTTCTTGTAAGCATGAGGGAGATTTCAAAACTTCATACTGATCATCTCTTATCCCATACTTGATACTTGTCTCCAGTCTCAATGCTGAAACCATGACTCTTGTCCTCTTATTTTTCCTTTACACACAGAGTCATATTCAGAGACCTTAAAGCACTAAAATTTACGTCAAGCCTAGTCATATTTTTTATAGATGCAATTAAAAAGTATTTAGGAGTGGAGAAGCTCTCTGCAGAGTATATAAGGGAGTAGCTTTAAGACATACCATTGCAGAGTGCCACAGCTGTGGCAGTGTGGAACCAGGTCGTCTGGTTCTGAGACTTTTCTTTAGCCACAGGAATTTCCTTCCACCAGGCATTTCTGCAATGTTTAAGAACCTACAGTAGCTGAACAGCCTTTCATTGCATATAAGCTTTTTATGTTAACTCTTTAGGCTTAGGCCACTGGTGTTCAAGATGTTCATTGTATGTATTTTGTAAGGCTGTTGTCTTGATAGCCCTCCAAAGTGCTGCAAATATCACAGTCACAGGAGTACTGAAAATACTACAAGATCAGTGGGCTTGAAGGTGAGAGTGGAAAGTTTGGGACCACTAACTCTTCTTTACACAAAAATGATTAAAACTTAAAAATAATATAACTACATTAGTGGGCAAAAATAATCATTATTAGCTGCATTAGTTGAAAACAAGACTTAGAGGCTTGTTACCTTGTGGTTGGTAACATAAGCAAAATAATTCCTTTTGGCTTGATGTGACTTGACCAGAAGAGCTGTGATGCTTTATTTGGATGTTTGAAAGCTGATGAGATCTACAAAGACACCCTTGAATGTGGCATCCCATCACATATGCCTGCAAAGGACTGATAGTTAAGTGCTTTGACAATTAATTGCACTTGATCTGGAATTGAGGATGGGCTTCAAAAACTATTTTAGTTGTCAATATATATTTCTAATAGTATAAAGGAGATGTTAAAGTATTCATTGTGTACTGTGCATCTTGGTGAGACAGGTCGGGACTAAGGGCAGTTCTCAACTCCTCGGAGCTGTGCTCTTCTGCATGTTGCAGTGCACGCAAGACACACTCCATAAACAAGGACACAACTGCAGTTCACAGAAGTTTTGTAAGGAATTGAATGCTTCTCTGTGGGGCAAGTGCTTTGGGGTTTGTTGAATTTAATTTGTGAATACTTCAAAGGATACGGCCTCTAACCAGCACGGCTTCTGTTCTTTATGGCTGCCTAGACAAGCTGAAGTATGGAGGGCTATGGATAGGCATTAGAGACTGTAATTTTACAACATTTACTCTTTGCAAAACTGAATGAAGTAGGAAATATCTCACAGTAGGGAAAATTAACTTTCCTGTTACAGAACAGAGAAGAGTTTCATGTTTCTCTTGGGCATATTATGATCTCACTCAGTAGCCTACTCTGGGAAGTTGCAGTGATACATCTGCTGGCATTTCTGTGGCAAATTAAAAAAGGAGTTGTCATGTACTCCTGCAGAGGAATGTGGGCAGGCAACACAGCATCCAATTCCTTTACATATAAGGTAATCTCTTAACTCTCTCTGAGAGGGAAGTGCTGTAGAAGCCTTGCTATCTAGTCAGGTTTGGATGATACTCTTACATTTCCCCATCTCTGAACTGGCAGGATTTCAAAAGCTGAATAACAGTCTTACTAGCAGAAGAGCTGGTCTTCATTCTTCTCATAGGTATCTCTGTTTGCCCTTGCAACTCTATTTTTTTAGTATGGCTTCAATAGAAAGCAATTTCTTTCTAGTAAGCATTACAATCCATAAAAATATAACAGCCTGTAGTAATTTAGTACAACAGCAATGTAAAACCCCAAGTTATTTCAATTATTTCTTTAGATATATGTGAGTTTTTAGCCCATTTCTTGAAGCAAAGGGAAGTATGTAGGTAGCCTGTCTTCTGGTTGTCTCATCAATGGTCAGAACCTTGGAAACTGCTGTCCACCTTCAACCAAATTTGAAGGGCAGGTGTCTCAGAGATTATTATGTTCCCACAAGTCTGAGGAAAACTGGCATTCAGAAAGAGTGGAAACCTAAATGAATGTCCTCATAGGGATGGGTGAGCAGATTTGTGTGTTCTCTGTGGCAGCAGCTGGCAAAGTGGTGTACTCAGTCTGGCCAACCAGCCACAGTGTGTCATATCTGTTATTTGGAGGATGTGTCATAAGACATATGGGAGGAAGTTGGTGTTATTGTGGTGGGGAGGGAAGGGGACACAAAGTACAAATCCATAGTAAATTACACTTTGTAAGTTCTGTTGCGTACAGAGCAAACGGGAGGGTTTTTTTGAAACATGCAATAAAACCTCAACCAGAAGACTGTTCATTATTTGTTTTTATAAAGTCCATGTAGAGCTTTGAATAAATTATTTTCCCTTCTAGTGGACAAGATGCAGATTGCACAATGTGTGGATATACACACATTAATGAAATTGCAATTATGCATTTGTCAGCTGTGGAAAATTTGTACATTAAACAACAGAGTGGGATGGAGGAGACACCATCAGATCTTGTACCTTTTGTTTGTTTTCTTGACAAAACTGTACCCCCAAACCATAAAATATCGTTACATTGTCCTAGGGCAGATGTTTATTATTTCTCCATAGGTGCAAATACTGCAGGTGCATGTTTCTCGCAGCCACAGGATACCATCACTGTTCAGGTTGAGAGGAGGAGTAGAGCAGCATGTAGACTGCAGTTTATTGCTTCCTAAATTTGTTGGTGGATCAGCAGAAGCTGATCAGTGCTGGTTTTGGAGGATGAGATTCTTATGGAGTTACCTGTCGCTGTTCTGCTTGAAGGAGTTTCACCTGTGCCCTGCTCCTGCCTGGCAGTGTTTCATGTGTGGTAATTGACAAGACCACAGTAAGGGGCAATACCTGCCAGGGCATTTCAAGTGTGTTTGAAGTGGACACGATCCCACGGACAATGAGTTGCAAACTCCTGTCAGTCACTGGTCACACCAGCCCACACCAAGTGGCACAACTGCTCACAATCCAGTAGATGGTGCCAGGGGATGTTTAATGCCAAAACCTTCACTTTGAGAAGTCCTAATTCTCTGTAACTGAAGCTCAGGAAGCACAAACAAACCTGGACAAGGTTCTGTGCCCTCCTGGCAGGCATTTTCTGCTCTTGTGTTTCATAAAGTTGTGAATGAGGCTTGAGGGATGCAAGACGATGGATGTGGTCACCAGCCCTGGGTGTAAAATATGCTCCTAGGCAAAGGATTCCTTCAAGCTTTCCATGTTTTTCAGCCCATAAGGCTATGAAGTTAATTGACAGGTTCAAATTGTTGTTGCTGAGGTTTCTTGTTTTGGATTTTCGTACTTTAGGAGTAAAGCTGATCACTTAACATATGTGGGCCACGTGCAGGAATGATGCATGTGAATAAATGTGTGCCAGTTTTCTGCAATTCAAAATTTACCCTAGCAGAAAAGGAGAAAGAAATGCAATTAAGTTGTGCTGTGAAGTATGTTGAATAGCCTGTAGTGCAGTGGGTGGGAGAAGGTCTGCCTGAGAGCTGATGTGTTTAGCCTGTTGTGTGATCAGTGTTTTAAACCAGACCCCTATGTACTCTGAGCCATACTCTGTGCATGTAGCACTGACAACTCAGTTTTTTGGATTGCTTGTGTTTGACACTGAAGACAGAGTATTACAGAAGTGTTTGAAAGCTTTTTACATCTAAGGACAGTGCTGTTTTCTCCTCAGCACCAAAGGAGATTTCAAAGTTATAGGCCAGCTAAATGCAGCAATTTGGACTGCTGTAACTGTTTTTCTTAGGGATTCCTGAAGCT
Source organism: Sakesphorus luctuosus (assembly GCA_013396695.1). Taxonomy (NCBI): domain Eukaryota; kingdom Metazoa; phylum Chordata; class Aves; order Passeriformes; family Thamnophilidae; genus Sakesphorus; species Sakesphorus luctuosus. The sequence goes on along the minus strand of VWZD01004215.1, from coordinate 104,746 downwards.
AAAGTTGGTGTGTCTACATGTATGGATGGCTATATATTCATGTCCTTAGAGATACAACAGCACAGTTTATTCCTGTAACTGGCTTTATTCTAACATAACTGCATCAGCACTAGAAAAAGTAGTACCAGTTTCAAACTGCTATAGGTAACACAATGAAATCACTGTGCTCCCAGGCCTTTGTTTTGAAAATAGGCAGATGAAATGCTGTAATCTTATTTATTGGATACCAAACCTTTACGGATCGTAACACAAATTATTCAACAGTGGGTGAAATCCTAAGCACCTTAAAAAAGGGCTCCTCATGAGCTCAGTGGTGTGTTTTAATTTCTAGCACAGAACATAGAAGAATTGTGTGCCTGCTGAGTTCTCCTCTTCTTGTAACTCTTGGATGTGTGATTTCATTTATTTATTTATTGGTTGATTGTTTCTAGAGAAAGGAAGCCCTCAGGTCCCCTTAGGAATATCATACAGAGGTACTTAACACAATCTTATACCTTTTTTGCAGCAGTGTTGTGTAGCTATCAGTTGACAAGGGTATTTGTTATCAGATAATATTCTTGTAAAGAATATATTTAGGTTAGTGTTACTTAGAGTAAAATTAGGTGTTTTAGGATATCTGTGTGTGAGAACACACATACAAATGGAGCAATCAAGCCTTCTGCAGTCTCTGTCTTAAAGGTGAGAAAATTTTCTGATAGTATAGTCTGAGGGGCAAATAATTCAAGGTAAAATGCCCATAGCAGTGCTCTCTAGGCTTAAAAATTGGTAACATTTGCATAAATCTAAGTGAAAATATCATGAAAGTAAATGTCAAATGCATGTTTTGTGGCAGTTACTAATTACATTGCCATATTATATTACGTTTCTTCTTGTGTGATTTTATTCAGTTTTGGACTTCAATGATCCCTTCAGTACTGAAGTTAAGCCAAGAATCCTGCTTATGGGATTGAGAAGAAGTGGAAAGTCTTCCATTCAGAAAGTTGTCTTTCACAAAATGTCACCGAATGAGACACTCTTCTTGGAAAGCACAAACAAGATCTGCAGAGAGGATGTTTCCAACAGCTCCTTTGTCAACTTTCAGATATGGGATTTTCCTGGGCAAATTGACTTCTTTGATCCTACGTTTGATTATGAGATGATTTTCAGAGGCACTGGAGCACTAATATTTGTTATTGATTCTCAGGTAAAAAAAAAAAAAGGGGGCTTTAAGCTACTTGTCTCTTTTCTTCCTTCAGCAATAGAAAAATGGGTTGGAAAGCATAGATTTTTTTTCAAAGCAAATAAATAATCTACATCAGAAACACACTTTAAAAGAAGTCATTAAAATTTGAAGAGCTGCTTGGCTATTTTTAATATCTCTCTGCAGTATGTTCAGAAGTTAACTAATTTACTGTACCATCTCAAGGTTCTTGCTCAGATTCCTAAGTGCTGACAGCATGAGATTGGTGCACGTGCTTGATGTAGGCACAGGCTCCTACTTGAACAAAATTAAAAAAATCAGGCTGTTGTTGAGCTGTAGCATTATCTAAAAGTAAGTATCATAAAATATAATATATATATCTTAAGATCTTTCCTAAGTTGTAGCTCTTCTTTTTCCTTCATTAGGATGATTATATGGAAGCATTAGCTCGGCTGCATCTTACTGTGACCAGAGCCTATAAAGTAAATCCAGAGATCAACTTCGAGATCTTTATCCATAAAGTGGATGGTTTATCTGATGATCATAAGATTGAAACACAGAGAGATATTCACCAGAGGGCAAATGATGACCTCGCAGATGCTGGATTGGAGAAGATTCACCTCAGGTGAGAAAAGCTGCTGTGCTGAGAATCCTAGACAGGAGAGCAGCTTATTTGAAAAGTTACCATTTTCTGTTCTCTTGAAGTAGCAGGCAACAAGCTTTTGATATAAGAAGGAAAGGGATAATCAGAGATACTGCATTTGACCTGAGCTGAAGTATTTTATTTCCAATGGCTGTCTCGGAGGGAGAGATGGAGAGATGTGCTTAAAAATAGATGACAACTATGCCAGAGTCCTGGCAGTTTTTGCTGCAGCTGCTGTCTTGAAATAAGTTGCTTGGACAGTGGCAGCAACCAGTAGAGCTCCAGATAGTAGTGTATATGCCACTACATCACTTTTGCCTTCTTTGAAACCTGTCTGCCACATGGTCCCCTCCCCATCACTGATCCTCCCTACGGCAGGCTCCTTGGAGCCACTGGGCAGATAGGTTCTGTATCTTTGCCTTATGTCTGCTGGGAAAGACATTACTGTAACAGAGAGTGAAAAACAGTGGACTTCTGCTCACTGGGAACTAGAGGACATCACGTTGTTTCTTAGCACTTTAAAGCCAAGTACAAACATACCAAAAAGAGAGACCTGCTCCATGAACATGCCAGCTCTTTAGAGCTCCTAACTACTTGACTGCATCACTGCATTGATAAATGGGTCCACAGCTTTCAAAAAGTACATCACAATAGACACACTCAGTAATACTCCTCTCCCTCAATTTGAGAAGTATTTTTTGTAAGAATACCAAGGTGGGAGTTGCATCATGAAATTCCACATCCAGGTCTAGTTTTTCAATGTTTAGGGTGTGGAGGGTTTTTTTGGTATAGAAATGGAAGTCCTGTGCTTCAATCGTAACATGGCTTTTGATCACAGGGGGTAATTGCATAAGAGTAGGCACTTACTGTTTGACAATAGTTCATTTCACTCATATTATGAAAGGTACATCATGTTCACAGTATGTGGCTAAAAGGAAAATGTGGTGACATTTTTTTCCAGCTTTTATCTGACAAGCATATATGATCATTCTATATTTGAAGCATTTAGCAAAGTGGTACAGAAACTGATTCCACAGCTCCCAACACTGGAAAACCTGCTTAACATCTTTATATCAGTAAGTACTTACTATCTACTTTGTCTGTAGATCTGGCTATGTCCAACATGCATGTTCAGATAGTCTGTTCACTGCTTTCTGAGAGATCAATCATGAGCTGTGTGAACTCTCAGAGAAATTAGCAGAACTTAGTTGAAATACACCTACATGCAGCTTTGCCTCACCTCCCCTGTTTTTTAACAGTGCTGCTGAGCTGCTGAGATATAGTATTTCCTGAATCACATAAAGTGGTTTAACAGCCATCTTTGCTGCTGGTACATTAATCTGAATGTTGCAAAGGTCTGTGCTGCATGTGTTTGTTTAACTTGTACTTAAAATTTGTAGGGATAAATTCTTACAGGAGCACAGTCTGGTCTGACCTCGTATGAAAAGCTGTCCGTAGTGCTTCCTAGAATGAATTCTGCTTTGTAGAAGAAGAAATCTTCTAATGTCTTGAAATTTTTAGAGGCGGGGTCCACCACAACTTTCACTGTTTCCACAGTTATTCTGAAGGCCAGTTAGGGAGCTTTGTACATCTAGTGGCTTGTTACCAGTGTGGGGGCAATGGGCTGCTCCACTCTTCCTGTATGTCTGATCCCTTCCTTTCCTTTGTACTGGTTCTGATACCTGTTCTCTTATGGAGTCACTATGACACACAATAATGCACTCTTTAGTTAGTTAAAAGCAGGTCATGGAGGAGTCCAACATGTTCTTGTTTTGGCACAAGATAAGAGATGGAAGTATGTGGCAAGGAGCAAAGGGTAACACAGTGAGTAGGTTGTGACAAGGGAAACTCCCTGTTTTAGTGGCCGATAAATCAGGTCATAGTGGCTCCTAAAACTGCACTCTCTCTCACAGAATTGTAATTTTGCACCTTGCACCTAGCATTAATTTCTCAAGCTGCAATTTCCAAAAAGGTATTTTGTTGTGTCTTTTTGTGATTTTGACATAATGAAATTATTTAATGTCATTCAACAGCCTGTAAGATAAAATTAGACTTCACAGTTTCTCAGTGTAGAGTGTGAAAATGGAGAAAGAGAAGTGTTGGATGTGAAAGGCAGAGCTAGGATTAGAGGAAGGTCTCTCCAAAACTTATTCTCTTATTATTAAGCAACAAATTACACGGTTTCATAATGAATGGTTTCTTACAAAGATCTATTTCTACCCAAACAGCTGGACTGTATACCAATTGTCATCTAGTCTCAAACTCCACTTAGAACAGAAAAGTAATGAAAGAATGATAACAGTTTGGGAGCAGTTAGACACCGAATATGCTACACAGTCTTAATGAGAAAATTGTCTGAATAATAGTCCTCCTTGTGCCAGAATCACCCCAGTCACTCATATTGTGAGTGGGATCTTTGAAGGGTGTCTCCTCACTGTTTGGAGTTGATGAAGAGTTTGTATGAAATCACCAAATAAATTGATCACAAGGTGCTTCCTGAATGACTGATGACAGTTGTTCATATGTCTGAAACACCCAGCTCCACACATATCTGGAATATCAGGTATAATTTGTAAGGAAGAACAAGTATTTGGAATGAATGGAAAGTCCACAAAAGTGAGAGAGGTGTGCTGTTTCCCAGTTCAGTATGGGAAGGAGTCTCAGACTATTTCGTAGCTCCAGGTGTGTCTGTGACCTTGCACCGAGTGTAGCTGCATCACCATGTCCTCATGCTTTGCTGTCTTTTTATAAGAATCTTCTGTCTGTGGACAGAGAGACTCAGAATGACTATTTGCAACCACAGGAAGACTAAACATCCTTCTCCAGCACAGAATTAGTTAGCGGGTGCCTCTTTACCTCAGCAACTTAGTAACAACAGATCTTGCACTGGATTTCGGTCATGCCTTACCTCAGGAAGCCAGTGTGGTGGATATCCAAGTGTGGGTGTATTCCTGTTCTACTTTCACTTTAGCAGCAATATTCATGAGGATGTGCTTCCCTTTATGCCGTGGGGACTTCCAACACAAAGAGCTGACGATTACAGAAATAGATCTGTGATCACTCTGAAGTTCACTGCAGGTTTTTGCCTACATTTATAATGCCACAGTGTGTGAGCTTGTATGTTCGAGGAAACATCAGTGTGACAATAGTGCTTCTGTAACTGCTTGTAAGTCATAAAATAATAGTAGGTCTGGCAATCAAAATCCACATAAATCTTACCTGACTAGCACACTTATCAGCTTTATATAGAAGAATGCCTGTTTCTTAATTATCATGGCCTTACCAAGCAATCAAGTTGTGTGACATGGGAACATGGATTTTCATTTTAGGATTGTTTAGTTTGTATTGAGGGATATTAAAAAGTATGTGTGTAAAACATTTAATTATTATGGTAAAAACAAAATTATGTTCGGTTCTGTTCATTTAATGATTTAAATTTTGTCGTGAGTAAATTTAAAAGTAGGACTTCAAATAAATTCATGACATCTGCTGATTGCTGTAAGGCCTGTTTAAATAACTGTCCAAAATTCACTCCTAACTGTATGTCACTGGAGCTATCCTCTTAAGTTCTTTTGAGAATTGCTTTTTAGGGCTGAATTCTGGCTTATTCTTCATAGTTTCAAGAAAGAAAAGGATAGGCCTGTTTATCTAACCTAAGAATTGCAGTAATGCAACCAATTTTACTGAACCCATTCTATTTAAAGAATAGAAACTGCCTTCTACATCATCACACAGAGTACAGTTGAGAAACATGGTTTGAATCTCAACTACCTCATGGTTTTTACCTATCCAAAATAAAATCTCATATATTCATTGCAGATCTTTCACAATGGCTCTCTTGGTTCAGATTAACCGTGGAATACTCTTACATTGATTCAGTGTTTGATAGAGCTTCTAGCACATGTTGCATCTTCTCTGCAGACTGTAGAGTTACGTCAGAGAAAACTAGAGCTTGTTCTGACCCTGTTCTCATTGACATCAATGGCAGCCTTTCATTCAGCTACATAAGGCCACTGTTAGTCTTTTTTCTTTAAAAAGGAACCCACATGCTGTATTAACAGAAACAGTTAATTTCTTATTGTCATTTTCCCTGACCAAGCATTAATGATGTAATGTCTCTTTGAATAGTACTTTTTATCACCTTTTCCTGTTTTTTTAATAATGTGTCATTATTGTTTCTACAATTTCTGGTTGGTTTTTTCCCTCAAGTGATTTCCTCACAAAACTTCTGGCAAATCCTTTGCTTCTTTTGCTTACAGTTATACTAAAAACCCTACCTAATGAAGTATTTGAAATCATGTGGTTACAATTTGGTGGTTACTACTCCTGGCAGTCCATCCTACCTGTTCACAGAGGTTTCTGTTACCATACCAAGTTCTGTAGAGGCAAATATGTGCAGTTTTTCAGCAGGTCCTACCATGATGGATTAGTTTCACAATTGAAAACAAGCATGGTTTTAAGTTAAGAGACTAATTTCTGCCCTTACTAGCAGGTATAACTGCTAGCATGACAAACATCTCAAAATTAAAACTTTTTGCACTATCACTGCAAGTACAGGCAGGCTGCAGCAGCCGGAGTTCTCAGATGAAAAAAATCACTTCTAATTGCTAATTATATTGTCACTGGCATCTTCATAATTTAAAGCACATCTTAGACCTGTGCAGCTGAAATTGTCACTGTATCCCTCTTCATATAATACAAAATTTTGTATTTGACACTACAGGGCTCATGTTCCAACTTCTGTCTGAAATTATTTTCAAGTATGTATTTTGGCAATGAATTACAGCTAGGTACTTATGTGATGTTTCAAGTGAATCTTGGGATTAATCTTATTTGACAATTGAACTATGTGAGAATCATAGAATCATAGAATCAATTGGGTTGGAAAAGACCTCCAAGATCATCAAGTCCAACCCTGGGCCAACTCCAGTCCATTTACTAGATCATGGCACTCAGTGCCACGGCCAATCTCAGTTTAAAAATCTCCAGGGATGGTGAACCCACCCCCTCTCTGGGCAACCCATTCCAATGCCTGATTACTCTCTCTGTGAAGAATTTTTTTCTGATATCCAACTTAAATTTCCCCTGGCAGAGCTTGAGCCCGTGCCCCCTTGTCCTATTGCTGAGTGCCTGGGAGAAGAGACCAACCCCCACCTGGCTGGAACTTCCCTTCAGGTAGTTCTAGACAGTGATGAGGTCACCCCTGAGCCTCCTGAGAACTACCATGTGTGGCTAGAATAACCCACATAAATATGCATACATTTTTGTTTGTTGTGCTCAAAGAACATAGACCCGTAGAGCCATGTGGGCTGAAGGGGACCTTTAGAGCTCAGCTGCTGCTCAGTCAGGGCAGTTAGAGAAAGGTGCTTATGGCTGGGTCCAGTTCAGCTTTGTGTATCTCAGGAGTGGGAACTCTTCACACTCTCACGTCAGCATACTCCCAGTCCTTTACCACTCTTACTTTTTTGTCTTGTATCAAGAATTGCAGCCTGTGCCTTTGGCCTCTAGGCCTGCAACACTTGTAGCTTTGACAAGAATTTCCCTCTGTCTTTCCAGCATCCTTATAGTATGTATTTGTAGATAGCAGTGAGCAGTCTCTTCTGCAAGGTTGAACAAAGCCAGTTCTCTTGCGTCTTTCCTTGTACATCCTGTGCTTCAGCCCATCTACCTAAAGTTTGTTTTGACTATTTTTCATTAATGACTTACTGAAATATGCCACTCATAGCGTCTTTCCTATAATGAATGCAAGTAATTCACCTGTATATTGTGTTATTATTAATGGATGTTTCCAGCCTTAGCTCTGTGTGTGACGGTGGAAGAAGGAAGCCTCTTTAAGACAAAAATTCCCAAGATACTGCTGGCTATTGCTCAACAGCATACATAGTGTTGGAAATTTTTCTGCCTATTTCAGGAAATACAGAAAGCAAGAGAATCACTTTAGTCTCTTAACTGTGTGCTAAATAGTTAGAACAGAAAGGAGAAAAAGGAAAAGTTCTGTAACTACAAAGGAAGCTGAAACTATTAAAACTTCTAAGGGATTTTCAGTGTGATTTTTGGTAGTTACAAAACTTCTGTGGCAGCAGTCCCAAACCATGTTAAAAAGGGAAGCCCATATATGGAGACAATTCCGTTTGATGGAGAAAGTTGCTTGTCTTCCTGTATAGGTGGATTCCGAAGTGTAGTTTATGCTTGAGCTTTAGTGATACTGGGAAATTGTCCCTTTTTTCATTCTGGGACAGCTACCCAGGTGTAATCCCTTAATATCAGCAAGCAAAGCTACTGTTTTCAGCTAAGCTGTACACATTTTTTTTTCCAGAAAGCAGAGGCTTATGTCAGTTGACCTTATCTGCACAAAGAGTACAAGCTAGCATTGCTGGCAAGCCTCTCAGAGCTGTGAATACGATACATCTCCAGGATGGAGAGAGTCTTAATCAGCTTGGCAGGATGTCAGCAACATAGCTGTCATCACTTTAGCAAGCCTTAGCATTATAAATACGACTGTAACCACCAGTGCTACATGAAACCTGAAATACCATCAAAATACTGGTCTTTCTCATGTAATCCTAAAAGATCTTCTACAGAACTAGACAGCAGAACAGCTACAGACCTCAGTGTGAAAATTTATTTCCTTGAGAAATTTGTTCCTGAACACTACTGCCTGCTTTGTCCATCAGCATTTTCTTTCATTTTTTTCTACCTTCATATATGTTCAGCTAGAAGCACTTTAAATTGCAGCTCTCTTTTTATGTCTGTTGCTACAATCAAAAACCCAAAAGCTTAAACTTGGAAGATTTTTTCCCCACCCCTCCATTTTCAACTGAAAATATAAATGTAATCTCTTCAGGTGTGTTCCAGAGAAGGGAAGTTGGGGAGTTACCTTGGCATTGTCTGGTCAGAGGCAGAAACTGTTAGAAGGTCTGTGAGCATTATGGTTTGCTACAAATATGATGGTGCTTTATGTACAGCTCTTTCAAAATGAGCTTGATTGAAGTTTAACTCCTACTTTTTTAGCCTAGGTTTTTGTGTAATAGGCAAGTAAGGGAACAAAAAAGCTTGGTGTTAATTTAAAGGCTTGCCTTCCACTATTTTTCTTTTTTTCTTCTTTTCAATAGAATTCTGGGATTGAAAAAGCATTTTTATTTGATGTAGTCAGTAAGATCTATATTGCAACGGACAGCACTCCAGTGGATATGCAAACTTACGAGCTCTGCTGTGATATGATAGATGTTGTGATTGACATTTCTTGTATTTATGGGTAAGTAAGTTGTGAATATGTTCCATGAAACTGTGTGTTTAGAATCTGAGTAGCCTCAAAATTAGGGTGATGTGGGTATAAAAAATGATGTATAATTTGTCAGGAGAGGGGAGAAGCAGAAAACAAAGGGCAAGGCTTCTGAAGTACAGATCCCTTCCCAGCAACAAGCACAGCTCCCTTCTCAGCCTTTTTTGTGAACATCTTCTTTCTATGCTAATAATTTTACTTGGAAGAAGGAGTGGGAAGAAACTAAACTAAAATAAAAGGAAACATTATCTTTTTGTTCCCCAGGGTCAAAGTCAACAGAAGGATGCCTCTTGTTTTAAAAGATGGGGAGCCATATTTAGTTTTGTTTAATAGCAGTGGCCTCTAATGACCTCAGAGTGTTGCTTCACTTTTTCTTCAGTTCTCTGTCCTCTTTCCCCTACATGACCTTTCTGGGTTTTTTTTCAGTTTCTCCTTCTAATACATTAGCAACTGGAGATCTCTTGTGTGTCATGTCCATCTTCTTGCAAATTATATTTTAAATGGCTTGGCTCTTGGTCAAATGCACCGCCAGCATTCCTGGGAAAGGCAAAGCCACATTAAGTATAGTATAGTATGGCCAAACTTCGCGGACGAAAATTTGGGCAGGGCTCTCCCCACGTGGGTGTGCCCTTCCAGCCTGTGCAGTGGATTTTTTAGGTGAGGCACAGCGTGCACAGAACTGGCCCCACCGTTTAAGTCCTGAGGTCCATCTGCCACAGCCCAGCAAGCTTGGACAGTGACAGTGAAGTCCTTGGGACTGTCACAGCACCCGGTACTAACCGGGGCTGACCCTGCTGAGCATCCCAGATGTGACGGGATGGGATGGCAGGGAGGCATTGAACTGCCAGAGGACGGTCCCCACTGAGACTCAGACTCACGACCTTGAGCACATTAAGTATTAGTGCCTTAAGCTGCATACACTTGGATGCCCAATCACAGCATGCTTAGAGTGTGGTGGGCTTTGGTAGCTTTGCATTTGTATCCATTGATAGGCTTCCTGCACTCTTGGAGAAGGTACAAGGGAGAGACCTGGTGCAGATGTGCAAAAAGCATCAGAACTTCTGAAGAACAGCAAATTGTTGAATACCTTTCTAAAATTCCTGAAGTTTGTATATTCTACTGTGTGTTTCAGATTTTGGAGTAGTCACTTCAGTAACTGTATAAGAACTTGTGTTTTACAGAGGTATAAAATAAAGGATGCTGATTTTTGTGCATTAAAAGATGCCGCTGTGTAGTTCAAAAGACTGTGCATTTAATAATTATCTGTACACCACCACTTGTGGACCTCTTTATTAACAAAATGTTGTGCCACCACTGTCTTTGTGTAGCCATTTAGCATTTATCACCAGAAATCTGCTTGCCATTTTTTTAGCTACAGATTAAAGACATCATACTACAATTTATTTCTTGTCCGCTATTCCTGGGACATCTGTGGAACTTACCACCTTAATGTATTATTGTTCTGGGAGGTTAGTGATAACTGTCCATTTAACAGAATCTGTGTGTGCATTCAGGAATGAGGGTAAAATTACAAGGTACAAAAACAAACACAATGATCATTGTGACACATCATCTGTGAAGGGGAAATCTCTTTTCATTATATGCTGTTGCAAAAGCCAGCATCTCATGAGCAAAGTCTCATGTCTTAAACTATCAGTCAGCTGCCACTACTCAGGCAAAGTTTCTGGCTTTGGAATTATCAGTACAGACTCACTGTTTCACATGTTTTAGGTAAGTCGTAATATTGTGCATTGATTTAAAGAAGCCAAAACAGCAGTGTGGCAAATGGTTGGTAACTAATAGAGTTAAAAATGAGGCTCCCTTTCAGGCACTTTGAAATTGAACAGGCTGATTCTAGCTCCAGAGCTCAGATTTGGTGTATGATTGGATAAATGATTTAATCACTTTGTCTTATTAGTTTACAAAGTATATAGTTTGAAGAAAAGTCTTCCTGAAAGGTTAAAATTAAAATTTTATAAAGCTTGAGATTATTTGGTGAAAAAACCAATGTAGGACTACTTTTGTTAGTTTATCTGGTGGCTCATCTTTGTTTGTTTCTTTCTTTGTTTGAATATTACTCTTTAGGCTTAAAGACGATGGCACTGGAACTCCTTATGACAAAGAATCAATGGCAATCATAAAACTGAATAATACAACTGTCCTTTATTTAAAAGAGGTGACAAAATTCCTTGCCCTTGTTTGTTTTGTCAGAGAAGAAAGCTTTGAGAGAAAAGGTATTTTTCCCTTTTCTAGTAATGCATTACTTTTTCCTTGTATTAGGAAGTTAATGAATAACTGTGGCTGTTATTAGCTGATAACACTCTCTAGCTGTATCATAAATATTGAAGGTAAGTACAGCCTGATAAAGTTTACATAATATATTTAAAGGCATGAAGTAGTTGTGCTGACATTAAGATGAAATCATAAACGTATTTGAAAACCTTTGATACAAAATTATTTGAAAGTTGACTTCTAGTACACTAAAGTTTCCATCTGCTACAGTACAATGTGTCAGTTTCTCTTCACTGACATTGATTTGTCTCTGTTGACAGCAGCATACACATTCAAAACAGTTTGGGTGCCTTAACCGCAGGAAAATTATTGAAACTGATAGAAACATGTTCTTGCTTTTCTTACATCTGAAAGGAAGCTTTTGAAAAGCTGCATGTTTAGGGTCTACGCATCTTTCATATTTTGCAGTTAAAGTGCATAAAATTTCATAGTTACCTTTCTGACACTGGTGAATACTGGAAACTTGGTTCATGATCTCTCTGCTCACTGGCATGATGTTCCCTGAGTCACTGGTCTAGTGAAATGCCCCAAGACCAGAACTCGGCAGCAGAAGAATGAGCCATCACCTGGGCTTGTGTTCCCATCTTGTGGTATTAATTCACTAGTCAGTGTCAGTGTGTTTGAGAATGCAGCACTTATACCGTGTCTGCTGGGCTGTTTGACAGGCTACTGAGCTTTTTATAGAACTTTAACTGATCATATGTCTCTTATTACAAACAAATGTGGGACATGGTCACTTCTGTTGTAAGCACAAGAAGTGTTACTTCCATATACCTATTAACAGCACTGTTTCAGAAAAGACACCCATTAGAGATTATCCAAAACTGCATCAGGTTATTGTGTCTACATAGTTGGGACAGTTTGTAGCTTGCACTCTTTAGCAGTACAGTTCTATTGTAGTGGAGATAAGCTTTTCATTCCTGTTTACTTCTACATAATATTTTGTTTGGGAGAGGGAAAATAATTACTGGGGAAAAAAATCCCAAAGTGTAACATGATGGATTTTAACCACTTAAAATGCCTATCATCTCTTGTTAGGAAAATTAAAGTGGAAAACACTGCAGTATTTGAGTTAAGAAAGCTTATGGCATTAACGGTGAATGAGGTCATGAGCTCAGTACCAAAATTCTAAAATTGTATTGTGGTATTACACAATTGTAGCATGTGGTAAGTCTTCCCATTGACTACCAATATGGCTTTACAGCTTTCCTGTGGGATCACATTCAGCCCACTCACATGGTAATGTTATCTGCCCATTATGTATGTATATAATCTAACAGCATGTCTGTTGTGTTATTTTTCAATTACAAAGTAAGATGAAGTATAGCTGGCTGAGATTTGGTAATATTTCTCTCAAGTATCCATTGCAAAGCTTATGTATTGTCAAAAAAATAAAATTCTTTCATTGCTAGATGCTACTTACTTTTATCACAGTTATTCTGTAAAGCAGATTTCCAAAATGACGCCTTATTTTATGAAATATTTCAGTTTTTCTTCTAGTACACTAAGCACTTCTTCAAAGCCCTTTATTAAGTTAAAGTTCTGTTATCTGCCAATGAATTTCTATTTGTTTTCTCTTAAAAATAGTATTATTTAATATCAGACATATTTACTGAATATGACCTCCAGAGGAAGAGTATGGTATTTCACTAAATGTATAATATAAGCAATTTTTTCATTACCTAATTTGTGTGAATCTATTTAACATGTAACACATTTCTGTCTCTGTAGGATTAATAGACTACAATTTCCATTGTTTTCGAAAAGCCATACAAGAAGTATTTGAAGTAAGAATGAAAGTAGTAAGATCTCGAAAACATCAAAGCCACATGCAAAAAAATAAAAGACCCACTCCCAATGGGACACCAAGAATGCCACTGTAACTGCGGTTTTCTGGCAATGTGGCAAGCAAAGTTTTCAGGAAGTTGATGTGACTTCTGCATCTCGTTGCACTGAGTGAAGAGGAAAACAAATGGAACTTATGTATTATATGAATTTTCCCTGAACGTTCAGAAAGCACTGTTTAAATATTTTTATCCAATCAGTTTTTTTCATATAGTGAGCACTTTGAGCAAAATGTTGTGTATATAAACATTGAGGTGAACACTTGTAAGAATTTTCTTAATATATGCTGTAAACCTTTTTCATGCCATATTAAGAAAAAACAGCTGTGACAGAAATACTGGGTACATAATTTGCACTTTTTCATGTTTTCCTTGTGTAGTTGGACTTTGATAAACTTAGTTTTTATGGTGGTTTTGATGCATGGTGTCAGGTAAAATGTATGGTGTAGTTTATATACTTGCTACAATCAAATTGGTTAGTAAACAATTAAGAAAACTTGGTACAATGCCTTTTAAAATTTGTGACAGCTAATACCTAACATTGATACAGATCTAATTTCATATATTTTTCAATTTGTAAACTGAAGAGTAATTTTGAAGTATTACAGCAATAAGCACCTTACCAGGGATCATAACTGGTAGGTAAATATTAGCTTTTATAAAACAGGCTTTTGGCCAAATTTCATCTGAAGTTCTGCATAACACTGGTCATGCCCTCTCTTGGGTCTGTTTTTATTATTTACCTCAACATATACCACTAAAATACCTTTCTATAAAGACAATTGTTTTGTAAAATGGCTCTATGTTGCACTGGTATTTTTATAAGGCTTCAGAGAAGTGTGTTGTATCTGTAAGTTGAAGTTACATTGCTAAGTTTGTCTTGAGAGCCTGCACATGTACAGTTGGCGCAGTGGAGAATCTGTATGTATTTCCACCCTGACCTTCTGATGTAATGATAAGAAGTCGTAAAGATGTGAGCACTGGGTTCTGATTCCCTCTAACAGGACTGAAATTAAGAAGAGACCATTAAAATGAGGACTGGACAATATATCTGCTGTAGTAATCAGCGTACATCAGTACTTTTTATTTTAATATTGAATATGGGCAGATTTACCACAGGACTGGCCAGGACAGCAGAGCACTCTCAAACATAAAAAGAAGTAACACTTGCTTTCCAAGTTCTGTATCCAGTGTTTTTGTTTAATTAGTGGTACAAAATTATAGCTTCTAATTGGAGGAGCAACTCTGCTTTTAGCAAACCTGCTGCAAACCAATTGCAGTCCATGGTGGTGTTGGCAGCTCTTGGGAGTGGGAAGAACTTGACCTGAATGGAGGCAGATTTCAGTACACCAGAAACAGGTAAGGGGAGATGTATCTGTTATGGTTTGAGCCAAAACTACCACAGTATCTTATTCATAACAAACCATCCCCCAGCTGATGTGGCTCTGAAGACGGTGGGGGAGATTGAATTTGAAGGTTTTTCTCTTAGCCAAGCTGAGGCATCATGCTGCGTATCTGTCAGTGAGTTAAGAGCCCCTAGTGTTTGCTGGTGAACAAGGAAGGGTTTAACCTGTGGTGAGGAAGTCTAAGTTGTGGTTTGGATGGAGACAGAGAGTTGCTGTAGGCTATATATGGGCACATCTGGAAGCTCTAGTACAATACTGAGTACACAATTTGGGAGAGCCAGTTGGCATGAATGCAAAGGCTTTCCACAGAAACATCTGCCAAGAGGGAGACCAGTAATTTCCAAACCCCTTTACCACTGCTTGATTCATATGGCTTTGCTTTTGCGGAACAAATTGGCCCTTTTGGCATGAGTCTATTAAATATATGTGGAGTTCTTAGAAAAAGATGCTAGTCAGTAGTTCTATCAAGACTCCCTTGATAAGTAATGTAGTTCTAGGTGCTCAAAAAGGTAAGAAACATTGATAATAATGAAAACTACTGGTCCTGGTGCCAGTGTGTAAGACAGTAGCTGTAGACAAATCAGAATGTTTCAAAACTACACAGTTCAAATTCCTTTTGGTACTGTCACCACTTGTCATCTCAGTTGAGGGCAGCTCTTCTGACCAGCCCTTCAGTTAAAGTAATACAAAGCTGTTTGTCAGAGTTCACCAAAGCAATAGTGGGTAAGAGCCACCTTTTGGCAGCTTTCCAGGCCACAGGGCTTCCATTGAAGGGCTGCCTAATTCCTGGCCACACATTTGTCTCATTTTGTTGAGATACACCACTGGGTCATAATCTCTGTCCTTCTCCCTTCATTCCTTCATGTATAGGTGGCTTGGTGGGACTACAAACACCTACCAGGCTGGGCCAGACATCTTGGGTTTTTTTGTTTTGTTTTGCTTTATTCCCCGGTGCAAACAAAGCATTTCATCATAATGGCTTTCATATGGATCATAACTGAATGTAGCTTCTATATGTTTGGCCTGAGTTCTATATAGTAATGCATAGTCTTGTATTGGAGATTACCAACTTATTTAAGACAGTGAAGTTAGATTTTGTAGTCCTTTCTAGAACTTGGAATAGGCTGTTGCATAATGTAGTGAAGATGATGTTAGGTAATGTATAAAATTTCTAATTGGATATTATCAGAGTAAGCATAATTTTTATCAGATTACTTATGTTTCAAATATAAGTATAAAATTGAATGCTAAAAATGCATTAGTTTTACTATTTAACTTTGGTATTTTCAGGTTAGGTGATAACTCACGTTTCACTTTGGAGTAATCATTTTCTAATTAGCACCTCAGATTTTCATGTTCTATCTGAAGTGATTGAGCACTGAATGAGTCATACAGGATCCTTTTCTTTTTAAGGACATATTATTTTAAAACTCTTGCTTTTACTTTTAAATTTTATTGAGATTCTAGTTTTTATTTTAAAGGAATGAAATTCCCCATATGCCACAAGAGCCCCTTCTGACAAGGCAGTGTTGACGTGCCTTTTTTAAAAACAGAAATTGTGCAAGAAGTAATTACTTCCCAAATAGTCCAGTATTTCTAAAATACCTGATCCATGAGTCTCCATTTTTATCTATCATTGGAGTTGCCTATAAATGGTAGGGACCATTACTGAGCTAACCATGTCTCTTTAAAAACACTGATTTACAATAAACCCAGACCAATTTAGTCTCCCATAGACATTTTAAAGTCAGGAGTGAATAACTGTAAAACATTGGTTCAAAACAACTTGTTATAGTTGAGGAAATCTGTATACGTAATTTAAGAGGCAGCAGCCCAGGGTATGTATTCTGTGAAGAGTTAAAATGCATCCTTGAGCATGCACTGCAGTGTGGCTATTTACAATGTTACAGTGCTGGAATGTGGTTCTAAAATTCTGTGGTTACAGGCATGCTGTGCATCATCATGAAGGGGGAATTGACAGGAACAAACTATTCTGATAAAACATAATTCAAATTGATCCCTTGAGATCTCATGTTTTGTGATAAAACAATTTTTTTTTCTCATTAAACCAAAAATGGCTGGGTTTTCTTGAATGTGAAGTTTCACTCCTGATAGTTTTATGCTAAGGGAGTTAATTCTGTGAGAGCTCTGCAGTGATTTTTAAGATAAAATTTAAAGAAGCTATAAACTCCCTCCATTTATATGCATCATCAGGTTAAGCTGAGGAATTAAAGAAAAATACCCTAAACATCATATACAGTAGTAACTGTTTGCTTTAATGACGTATTTACTGTCCCTGTCATTTGCCATATTTGCTGCAAATTATTTTTTTCTTAAAATGAAGATTGAGGTTTTCCCATTTTTGCATTGAAAGATGTGCAAGACATTATTACATCATGCTGCTGCTTCGTCTCTGTCCTGTTTGATGGGAAGATCATTAACACTGAAGTTTCTGATTCAGATTCTAAATATTTATCAATAGCCACATGTGCATTTACTCAATTACAGATAAACACATCAACTTCACCCATTTCAGCTGTGTGGAAAATTAGAAATAAGCTTGGTTGGGAAGTTCTTTTGGGCTCCTCTGGTATGGTGGCATATGGTTGACATCCCACCAGATTTCTCACTGTATTAATATTTGCACATTAGCTCATGCACATATCTTCAAATAGCTACATTTTAAAAAGACCCTAGCAGACTGTTTATTTTAATTTGGTTTTTCCCTGATATCTTCTGTGTTACCTTTCTCAGTTTGCTATCTCTGTATTTCATGTTTCATCATAAACAAGTCTGATATCCACCTGTTCTCTTCGGCTAATAAGGATTATGAACTACAGGCTAGATCTGGAGCAAAAAGCTACTGAAAAAATACAAAGTAGAAAAATATCTAAACTGTATAAAATCCATTACACGCTATTTACATACTTAAAAAGATTTAACGTATCTCTGTATTCCTGGTACGTGTGCATACCATAAAATACATGTTTGTATTCAAGTTGCAGATTATACTGGCAGTCAGATTTTAAACCTTTCTTAATCATCTCCAGAATGTATTTTAAAAGAAAAGATTAATATAGACAAATATGTCAAGGAAAAAAAAAAAAGAAAAAATCTTGTGCAGTAGTCTACCACAGTGTCTCTTGGACTGAACTAACATGGTTTTGATAAGGTAAGAGATTTTCATGAGACTAGTCAGAGGAGATGCTCTACTGAATATTAATAATAGCTGGATCTGCTACAAGAAGGAAGGATTATTTATTTTAGAATTGCTGAATACCAGAAAAAAGAGGGGGAAAAAGCACACTGTCCTTTCTTTAAAAAACCAAAACCAAGCCAACAACTAAACATGCATTAGCCTAAATTGGGAAGGGTTGGGACTAAACACCTCACATAATTGAGTGCAAATATGGGAGACAAGGAAAAAGGACCAAGTGGCTTGGTGTGTAGGCCAGAACATTTCAGTGTATTGAAGGTGCCTTTCACAAAATGTAGACCATGGAAAGACAATGGGATCATTACAACCGAATGAAACCATGTGGAGGTGGTTTGGGTAAGCTCAGTTGCACAACATGGCCCTCAAAGGCCTGGCAAGGAGTTACAGGACAGTACCCTTTGTATAGATTTTAATCTCCCCTCAGTACAAAATAAAAGCCATTCTGAACTCAAGGGTACTGTTGGTACAAATACAAGTATCATGAACACATTCACACTGGAAATTGGAAATCAATTCTAAAGCAGGAGAGCAGCAATATTCTGGAGTCTCTGCTCAGCACAGGGAGAGCAAACAGCCTGACTATGCCCAAGGGGAACCTCAGCTTGTCAGTGAAAATGGGTATAAGTTGTGGCTAGTGTGCTACTTCATCAGGGAATGGTATAGTCTTAACTCACTTTCTCATCAGCACTGGGAGTTTCTGACCCAGATGAACTCATGTTTGCTTTAGGTGTTTATGTGTCAGATAGGTGTCCACTGAGCCAGTTCAATCCAAGCATCACGGCAAATTTATGTTCTTGGTCCTCAGAACAGGGCTGCCTCCTTACTCATTCCCACATAAACCTCAAGTCTCATACCTAGTGCATGCTTCCTTGATAAATACTGCCCTGGATGTTCCTCATCCTTCTGTTATCCAGATAAAACAATCATCCAGCCATTTGGGAGCCAGTAATGCTTTCAGAGTCCTTCATACCTGGTGCTATGAGCACTCTTCTGCAGCGGGGGTTCCTCTAATGCTGCTGATAAAACTGCATAATTGTATGGAGTGGTGGATGCCCTAGCAATAAGTTAAGATCTTCCAGCAACACTCCTGGGGTTTCTAGAAGCCCCACCAGCCACTTTGCAGGGACCTGATACCAGTGATACTATTCCAACTTGTTCCAAAGTTAGGTCAACTGTTAATTGAATTTCCCCCTATTTTTCATGCACATCTGCATCAGTTTTGGGGGCTACTTTGATATAAACCAGAGCCATCTGAGATGTTTTGCTGGTTTAAAGGTAAAACTGCGGGAGACGTGAACCCAACTCAAGAGATTACAATTCAGAGTTACAATTTAATAAAAAGATTACAATAAATACAATGATACAGTGAAAAAATTGGTTTTAACCCACTAAAATATATGTATAACCCAGCACCCTGGGGCATGAACAGAATGGTGTTCATTAGCTGAGCACCATGTGGCCCCCCAGTTCCAAAGTAAAAAGAAAGGAAAACCTGTTGGTGAGGATGATGGATGCAGTCTGATCAAGAGTAGTGGTTGCAGTCCTGTTGAGCTTCTGGTCCTCCTTTGCATCTGAAAAGTGGTACCTAAAATCCCCAAACATAAAGATTATATATGCTCAGGTTCAGGTGGTGTCGCAGGTTTGGCTTAACTGTATGCCAGCCCTGGACTGTATGCCCCCTCCCTTCTCCCAAAGCCGTCCCAACAAAGGGAAAAAAAACTGGAAAGAAACGAAATGCAACAGAAACTGAATTGAATAAATAAAAAACTGTATTATTTGATATTCACAATCACACTGTATGTACAGGACGTAGGGGGCCCCCACTCCCCCCAGGGGAAAAGAAGGGAAAAGAGAAAGGGAAAAAAAACCAAAATGGGGAGAAAACTAACTTAAACCTAAACCAAATACAATTAAAGACTTCAGGAAAAGAGAACAAACAAAAACAATCTCACCCAGGCCAGGAGAACCCACAACCACAGGAGAAACCAGCCAGGCTCACCCCCTGCTCCACCAGCTCCCCCGACAGAAGGACCCAGCCCCGGAAACTCCTCCCCC
This sequence comes from Sakesphorus luctuosus, assembly GCA_013396695.1. Classification (NCBI taxonomy): domain Eukaryota; kingdom Metazoa; phylum Chordata; class Aves; order Passeriformes; family Thamnophilidae; genus Sakesphorus; species Sakesphorus luctuosus. The sequence goes on along the minus strand of VWZD01004215.1, from coordinate 84,827 downwards.
ACCACGTGGAAAACAAGTGTGGAATACTTGTGTAATTTCCTTAGATACCATGGTTGCCAAAGAAGCCATAAATTGAAACCATGACAGGTGGGAATGCCCAACACCTCCCTCCAGGGTAATGAATTTCACAGTGGGGGATTTACTCTGAGTTATGGGATATTTGGGGGATCTTTAATGGTCTAGGTCATTGTAACTGCCTACTGTGCCAGTCCCTCATGGCCCATTAGAAACATGACCCCTCAGGCTGGGGGTGAAGGTACTAATGCCTCCCTGGAGGGGAGTTACCACACATTGATGTGAAAACAAACATTCACCTGTCTCCCAGGTTTCTCTAACACCCAGTTTGTAGCCTGAAGGGTTGGTGTGCCCTGGGCAGCTGCTGCAAACAACCAATTATTAACAGTTCATGAGATATGGCAGAGGGTAAAGAATATGCAGTTTTGGTTACACTCACACAGTGATAAACTGCTCCCAACAATAATCGGTCTCAACTCCTTTTGCAAAGCAGTATACAGAGAGAACAGGAGGGTGTCTTCTGGGAAACACAGTAGAGACAAATCAAACGGTCACAGGGGCCAACATCTTTGTCCAAACTCTGCGCTGAGAGGTAGACCCGTAATCTTCTTCTCTACAATGCCCTTTTCCAAGACAATCATCTTCTGGCAAGCCAAATGGTCTGATCCACAAATTGGTTTTCTTTCAATACTCCTTTGCAGCTGCTTGAACTTCCTTGGACTGTCAGTATGCCATTCATCATGCTGTCTTGGTCTCACATCCTAAGTGCTGAATGAAGCTTTGCAGCAGAGGCACACAAATCAACTCACTCCTAGCAGGCCTGCTGCCCTGGCCCAGCACTGTTTCCAGTTCTGTTCCTTCAGTAATTTCATATTTCAATTCCACATTTTCTATCTATAAAGCAGCAGTCATTCCAAATTCTGCACCCTTCATAAAGTCCATTATGCAGAAACCTTAGTATTGGCTTTAAATTTAGTGTTCTCTTGATGGATTATATATAAATGCCTTTTCTGCTTTACTAGTCCACCCTCTGCCATGAAAGCTTCCCGCTCCCATGAAGCAAGCGCATTCATAAAAGACACTTAGTATGGGAGAAGTTTGTTCCTTCTCTCCCCTTTTTATATTGCTACTATTAATAGCCCCTATAAAATCCAAGCTATAAATCCCTAATTTGAACAGATATGACAGCATCAGACTGTACAGTTGTTTCTAGCTTTTGTTATTTCTCTTTCAGAATAACAAAATTCCTCTGCAGCCTGCATCCCCTGCCATTCTGCACTCCTGTGAGTCACTTTGCTAGACACCTTTTCAGCAAGGGGAAAAAAATGCTTGCAACCAGATACAGAGAATTTAAGAGTATAAGTAATAATTTATTGGTTAATACAGGTAGCTATGACTAGCAAGGCACAAAGCATTAGTATGTTCACTTCCCTGCATAAGATACCGGATGAGTCTTTCCCAGACCAAGTGTCATCAAACTGCCATCTTCTGACTCTGCTTTTTCCTTCCAGCATTTTATACCTTTTCACATTGTTGGTTTTCTCCCAGACCTTATCTCAACAGCCCTACTCCATCTCTAGTTCTGCTTTATTCTGCCTGGTTGTGCTGTGCAGCTCTTTCTCATGGAGTAGTTATAGTGATCCCCTGAATGTGCTGAGCCAGGGCTATGGGCCTGAGCCCTACCAGGGCTGGGCTGTGGAGCCTAAGCAGCTGAAACTGCAGAGGGAGGTGACTTGCCATCAGGCAGAGGAGATCAGAGCAATACAGTCAGCTGGAGCCCAGAAAGCAATGCAATTTGCCACAGGGGAGGCATGTTCTCTACGCATTTCATCTGGCCTTGCATTGCTGCTTTGTTCAGATCCACACCAGTATCCCATATCATACCCTCCTGCTTTCTGTGGATATCTGGCATATCTTAGGATACCTCATATGACATCAGATGTTTATGTGTGTGCAATTGAATTAAGCCTTAGTTTTCCACTGACCACCTGAGAAACCCCTGGATGTCCCAGGTATCTATGGGTGGTGAAGACAGCTGTTACCTCACTACATCTTGGTTAATGGAGAGTAAGCTTTAATGATCCTTACGCCAATTGGGAAAAATGTTTCTAGTAGCTTTAAATGAAGAACCTGCTCACCAGTCCTTTATTGCTATTGCTGAGTCAGTAGGAGCTGTATGCAAGGAGCTGGATGCAAGCAGGAACCTGCAGGTTCACATTAAAGTAGTGAGTAACATTTTTGGAATGGATGGGGCAGAAAGACTGCTTGATGGCAGTCCAACAGATAACACTGCTTTCCCTCTGCCTGATGAGTAATTGTGAGGGCAGGTGCTCCCTTCCCAGAAAGAAGCTTATGGGGTGAGTTGAAGTGAAGGGGCATAGGGAGCAACTCACATAAGGAAAAACTGACAAAAAGAAAAGCTGTGGCCGGAAGCCCTGAAGAGGGAGGATCATGAAAGACTGGCTGCATGAGTCAAATACTGTGCCTGGTCTTTCCTCCTTAAATACTGGCACAGGAGCAAAATAATTTTTAATCTGAGTAGTTTGCAACTGCTGTCCAACTATCTAGCGTGCTCTGCATTTCGCATATGCACCACAGAAAATTTCTGCTATTATTTGTAGCTGCTAAAGATAGAGCAACTAGATCAGGGAAGTTCAGAGTCACAAACAGCTGTCACTTGGATAGCAGCTTCAGCTTTGACTTGGACCTTTGCACATGTCTTCTGAACCAGGAAGCCATCTGAACTATTACAGCAATGATGCCAGAAGGCTGTGTGTCAAGTGACTGGTGTGACTCTTCCTGTTTGTCAGGGAAGCAAAAACAAGGTGAAAAATGTGTACCTTTATTTTGACCTCACACTGTGGAACATCTTGCAGTAGTGCACACCAGCTCTGCACCAGTGGTCCAGATCGTGCACTCACATACTTGGGCAGTTAAAACAATCCAATAACCTCTTTCCCCCTTCTCTATCATTTCTGAAATAATGTTAATTAAAAGTCAGCTGGCAAAGCCACCTGTTTGTGAGATGGTTGCCTTAGAACTAAGCTTAAAGAGCAGACAGTAATTGCTTTCCTGAGAAGCACCATGCGTCTGTGCAATTGCTACAGGGCACTGGTTACACAATGCCATGCTTGTTTTTATCATTGAGGAGGAGGTGCACTTGTTGAATCCAGATTTACAAGGTCTGAATCCACATAAAGGATATTAAAAGCTGAGACTGTATTAGTCATCGATGAACACAATAATGACTTCTCTTCCAAATGAGTCATATCTGTTCCTACTGACAATATAGGCATATTAATATTAAATTCCTTAATTCCATGAGAGTTTAATTCTGCAGCCAACTGTCTGTATTGAAAGGGTAGCATTATAAATGAGGCAAACCACCCTACATTTTGTGAATTGGGAAAAACGGGGTGTGATTGCTTTGTACAAAGAACTATTGTATTATCATAAGCTTTTGTGATCTCAAACTGTTCCTAGAATAAATAATTTTTAGCTGAGTTTATGAGACAGCCTACAAAGCATACAAACCCCATTCTGAACTGACTTTAGGTAATCACTTACTGTCGAAATGTACCTTACATCATCCAATTATATGACCTACACAGACAAATTAATAAATAAATGTTCAGTGTCACATGAACTAGAATAATTCCCTGAGATGGGCAAGAATATACACTGATGCATCAGACCTTTGTACAAACACTGAAACCCTGTGTGACACAGGTGTCCTGCCTGCCAGAGAAAGGGAAGGTTTTGGGAGTAACTCCCTCTTCTTAGTGTCCATCCCCCAACTCCACATGTTGACTTTAGTGATTCCCATTCTTACTGGCTGAGCTCCCTTCTTGGACCTCTAAAGTCAGTTCATCAATAATCTTACTAAACTAAGAGGCTGTATTGCCTGAAATGCTTGTAATTCTTCTAAACTGAGGGGAAATGCAGGATATTTCTCTCAGATATAGAGAGTTATACATATCAGATGTAGCTGAGCATACATATAAAAATAGCTAACTGGGGTGGTCTAAACCACAGATGACTTAGCATAACCTCCCATTTACAGCTAGCTGAAAAATCCGAGAGCTTTTAAAGCATGATTTGCTGGATATACAGCTAACATCTATTCCAGGCAAGATGAACTTTGGTGTATAAGCAACCAGTTCTCTCCATTAGCTATAAAGTAAGCCTCAGGAAATCAGCTCAGTAAGGTATATCCATAGCCTGCAAGTGTTCAGCAGAATTCTGCCCAGCTGTTTATTCTGATTTGGCCTTTCATAGGAGAAGTGGCTGCAAATGAAGAATTTTATCAAACCTTATGATTGTCATTAATTTTTTTTTTTTTGCAAGAGAGGGACCTATTTGCTCCTTTGCTCTGAAGCTAAGTGGGTCTATCAGAGTCTCTGATTTCATACAAAGATAACTACAGACAAGTACATAGAAACATGAGTAAGATCATCTCAGAAACCTGAAAATTTGAAAAAATTAGAAATAGTTATTTTTTTCCCATCAAACTGAAGCCTTACTTCAATGTAAAACATTTAATAAAGCCACACAATTTTGAATATTGTGAGTTACCAGAACTGATGATTCTTGCTGTGCTGCAACCAATTTGATGAAGTTGTTGCAGCAGTGTTCAGGCAAACTTTCAGTTTCTATGTGCTTCAGCTGAGCATGTTTATTTTTTGCCCAAGTTAGATCATATGACAGGATACACAAGCTACATGAAGTACTGCCAGCATGTAGGATTTGACTGCAATTTTGCTACTATATTTGGAATTTGGTTTTAAAAACCCACAAGTTCTAGCACAAAATGGCTTCTTCCTGAAGAAGCCTAAACAATGAAAACACAAACCCAAAGGGCATTTTTAACCAGAGGCAGGAAGAGGAGGGAGGTGCTGCTTCTGGACTGGCAACAGAGACTTTGCAAGAGCGCTGCAGTGTCTGCTCCTCATCTGCCCCAAGCAGCTGCTGACATGGGGGGCTGGGAATTAATCCCCAAATCTCCAGCCACATGCTGACTACCTCACAGGAGTCAGCAGCTTCATCTGGCAGCATTCATGTCCTGCAGCTCTGACTTTTAACTAATAGTACATCTGAAAATGAAAGCAGTCTTGTACTGCTAGCTCTGCACAATGTCTCATGGTGATTGCCCTAGCTCCCCCCCAGGCCACACTGTAGCTTAGTTAAATGGGGAAAAAGTGCACCTCCTCCCAGTGAATTTCTGTTGCTCTAAGTGTATTCAGCTTATTTTTAATATTGCTTAGCTGTCAAGCAGATACAATGACTATATATCATTCCTAGCTAAACGCCCAAGATTCACGTTAACTGCAGGTGCTTCCTCCTTGAACTGTATAAAGTGACACTCTCAGTGCAGTCAGGGTCAAGGGCCAGAGCCCAGAAGGCAAAGCTAAACTCCATGTTATGCTTAAGAACATCAAAATAACTATCAGTTTAAATTTTTCACGTTATAATATCACTTCCAAAATTATCTTCTACCAAAATGGACCCCACAACATTTTACACTGAAAACCAGATTTCTGAATGCAAAATACAGCTTTCCTACTTTTGGGAAGGGCATAATTAGTGACAGGTGGTCCCAGAGCCCTTCTCTTGCTGCATGGCAAGATGGCTCTGGGAAACAAGGAAAGAGGGACACACGTACCAAAAATGACCAAAAATATTTTGTGAACATGACACCCAGTGCCTGCAGCTCACCTCACCATCTCAAGTGGACAGCTCAGCCATCGTTAGCCAGAAATGCTGAGATGTCATTAAGAATTATTGGCCCTTAAATGTACCCTGGAGGGAACCCCAAGGTCTGATGCCATCCCTCCCCTTATACATTAATGGTGATATACAGTATTGATGCTTTTTATTATTCATAGCACTTTGTCCTGTAGAAAGGACAATCACTTTACCCCTTCAAAAATTTTGCTAGTTGTTAAGGTGTGGTAAAGTTACTTTCTTTAGTTACATCACTGTGCAACACAAGGAGAAGAGTAACACCTTGTTTTGAAATTCTGAGAACATCAGGAGGTGAAAGAAATGTACCTGCTCAAATGTTTTTGTTTACAATTGTTTTCTGTTCTGTTCAATCAAAGAGGGAAAGAGGAACAGCAAACTAAGCCCTTAAAACATGAAAAAAATGTTTCAAGATGATTATGAAGAATATAAAAGTAACAGATGAAATTAAGGATAATTCATTTCATAAATGAAATTAAGGACAACACAAACTAGATGTGAGCTTCTAGCTTATAATACCAAACCCAAGCCTGTAAGAGCTCATGCAGGTTTCTTAGTTACAGGTTATACTGAATCAAATAAAAACAGAGACTGCTGTTATTCTGGCCACTTTATTTTAGGCATTTCCTTAGCTATAAATTCTTAAAAGTGCTATCCCATGTGTGCTGTGCCTGTAGCCAGGTGACAGAGAAACCAAGTTGCAGATGAAAACAAATATCCCTCTGGCACCGTGGCATGGAAAAGGTGGCAATTAAGTCAAGCTCTTGCTGGTAATTCTTGCCTAAACTAACAATCACTAGGGCAGTTCTGTGGTGTAAAGGAGAGCACTCTGGACTCTGAATCCCAAGGACCTGAGTTCCAGTCTCAGTGGGACTATCCCCTGGCAGTTCAATGCCTCCCTGCCATCCCATCCCGTCACATCTAGGATGCTCAGCAGGGTCAGCCCCGGTTAGTACCGGGTGCTGTGACAGTCCCGAGGACTTCCCTGTCACTGTCCAAGCTCGCTCGGCCGTGGCAGATGGACCTTAGGGCTTAAAGGGTGGGGTCAGTTCTGCGCACGCTGTGCCTCACCTAAAACATCCACTGTGCAGGCTGGAAGGGCACACCCATGTGGGGAGAGCCCTGCCCAAATCTGCGTTCGCCAAGTCTGGCCATACATACACATACATACGTACAACAATCACTAGAGTATGACATCATTTCAGTCTTTCACGATCCTGGAAAACAACAAAGATGCTACTAAACCTTATGGTACAGTTAGGTGTCTTGGACGTGTGTGCGCTGGGGCTTTGGCGTTTTGGAAGCCCCTTTCCTAAGCCCCCAGTTTTCAAACCCATCCTGAGCACCTCATCGCGTCCGCTCTGTGGGTGGGGGCTGAGACAAGGCGGGGACACAGAGGTGGCACAGTCAACCCGTGCAGCCCCTGGGGCAGACTTGCAGCACAACCAACCCCGCAGCCCCTGCCCTGCCGGCCCAGCCCGTGCCCTCCCGGTGCCCTCAGCCCCTGCCCTGGCGGCCCAGCCCGTGCCCTCCCGGCCGCCACGGCGGTTCCGGGCCCGGGCCCGAGGGCGGTGCCGCCGCGGAGGTGCCTCCC